>CP092884.1:29009790-29290556 GCA_030710605.1 Cordylochernes scorpioides | reverse complement strand
GATCTGTTTTCGTCGAGATTAAGGAGAACCAATTTGGGAAAACATCGGATAGACACAGAAGACGCGAAGCCAATTAAACAAAAGCCTTACAGGGTAAGTGCTAAAGAAAGAAATATTATAAAAGAGCAAATTGACGAGATTCTTACAGAAGGCATAATTAGGCCATCTTCTAGTCCCTGGTCTTTTCCAGTAATATTTGAAATACAGAATTGTGTGGACTACAGAAAACTGAATAATGTGACAGTAAAAGATGTCTATCCGATACCTAGAATAGACGAAGTTATGGATACTCTCCAAGGATCTAGATAATTCTCAGCAATAGCCCTCAGATCTGGATATTGGCAAGTTGAAGTCGAAGAAAGAGACAAACAGAAAACAGCTTTCACTACAGCGCATGGATTATATGAATTCAACGTGATGCCTTTTGGACTTTGAAACGCGCCTGCTACCTTTGAGAGAAATATGGAGAATATGCTTGGAAATCTGAGATGGAAAATTTGTTTGTGTTATCTGGATAATGTTATCATATATAGCCCGGATTTTCCAACGCACCTCAAAAGACTCGAAGCTGTTTTTCGATGTTTTCGTGAATCTAATTTAAAGTTAAACGACAAAAAATGCCGATTTGCTTTTGAAGAATTGGAGATTCTAGGCTATATAACGAGCAAACGTGGTATAAAACCCGCGGAACATAACATCAAAACTGTCAGAAATTTTCCTCGGCCCACAAAGGTCAAAGAAGTACAATCCTTTTTGGGAATGTGCTCATATTTTATAAATTTTATCAAAGATTTCTCAAAAATTGTTGACCCTTTGACCAACCTTATTAATAATAGTGTATCATTTACCTGGACAGAAAGGCAAGATGAAGTGTTTCATACCCTAAAAACAGCATTATTAAGTCCACCAAATTTAGGTCACTTCAATCCAAATGCGCCTACCTATATTCATACTGATGCGTCCAACATCGGAATAGGTGCAACACTTGTCCAAGACATCGGTGGTGAAGAGAAGGTGATCTCATATTTGAGTCGTACTCTAAGTAAAGCGGAGCAAAATTATTCAACCACTGAAAAAGAATGTCTGGGCGTTGTCTGGTCAATGTCAAATTTACGGCCATACCTTTATGGAAGACACTTTAAAATAGTAACAGACCATCACGCCTTATGCTGGCTCAAAAACTTGAAGGATCCAACAGGTCGATTGGCAAGATGGGCATTGAAAATTCAAGAATATAAATTCCATATAATACATAAATCAGGAAAGAAGCATCTGGACGCCGATGGCTTATCTAGGGGACCCTTACCAGAAACTGATTGGGATGAGGATTTTGAAAAGCTATTTTAAATTAAATAACAGACGAAGAGGATAAGTTTATCGAAAGTGTTAAGAAAAACCTTAATGGAAGCAGGCGATCAATTGCGCAAAACTTTAAAGAAGAAGATGGATGCCACTTTAAGAAAACCCCGAACCCTGAAGGCAGGGCGTGTTTGCTTGTGGTTCCAGAGAAGAAAAAAAGAGAAATTATGAAAGAATATCACAATCATATGTCGAATGTCCATCTGGGTGTCGCCAGAACCATGTACCGAATAAAGAATAAATACTTTTGGCCATCCATGCTAAAGGATGTATCAGAATTTGTTAAGACGTGTCACCTTTGCCAAAGCAGGAAAGGTTAAAACCAATTACCTTCTGGACTACTACAGCCCATTCCCCCAGCCAACTTTCCTTTCGAAAGAATTGGAATTGACTTTGTTGGTCCATTGCCATCTACGAAAAGCAGGAAAAAATGGGTAATCGTGCTGACGGACTACTACACTAGATATGCAGAAAAAAGATCAGTCTCGGAAGCAACAGTGAAAGAAGTTTCTAAATTTCTAGTATAGGATATTTTTCTAGGGCACGGAGCCCCACAATATCTTATTAGTGACAGGGGCTCTCAATTTACCAGTAATTTAATGAAAGAGGTGATGAAAATGTGCAAGATTAAACATTGCTTCACAACGAGCTATCATCCCCAGACTAATGGATTGACAGAGCGGTTGAATAGAACATTGATCAATATGCTCAGTATGTATGTGAACACTGATCAGAAGAATTGGGACGAAATACTCCCATTCATCACTCACGCTTACAATACTACAATTCAGGAAACCACAGGATATTCTCCCTTTTTCCTGATGTTTGGAAGAGAACCCACGTCTCTTTTGGACGACAGGAATATCTCGGTGGACATTGACAAGGATGATTATGATGAATATATAAAACATCATATAGACAGAACAAGAAAATTAGGTATTAACAACACAATAAAGACTCAAGAAAGAATGAAAAAAAACTATGACAAGAAACACATGGAAAGATGCTACGAACCAGGAGAATTAGTAGCAGTTTGGACACCAATTAAGAAAATAGGAAAGTATGAGAAACTGCTGAGAAAATATTTTGGCCCATATCGAATATTAAAGAAGCTGTCCAACGTAAATTACTTAATTGAACCAAAAGATAATCCTGGCCAAGACCCATTGATTGTCCATGTCTCAAGAATCAAACCCTATTTTGAAAGAATTGATGAGGTCACTCACGAGGACGTGACGACCTCTGGAGAGGGGGAAGTGTTGCATCATGATTAATGCGCGTATTTCTTATATTATTTATAATATTATTTTTGATATATTTTTAAAATTTAAATTATAAATTTATTTATTTTTATATAAACAGATTATTCAGATTATCATCATTCCTTGTGTAATATTTTATTGTACATATATCTTTATTTATAAAATGAGAGTATTTAAAAGCACAAATGTTTCTTTTATACATAATACAAAATTATACTGTCCTTACTGCGATGAAAAATATATTGGGAGGGCTTGGCTCATCAGTGGTGAACCCTCCCAGCGGTTTCGCCAATTTAATCCACCAGACCGCTTCTAAGAGCTCTAGTACTGTATTGGACGATTCTGCTTGTATACGCAGCACTGATGGATGGAATCTCAGAAATGGTTTTCAAGAAAACTATGGACATAAGCTTCATCGCAGTAAGGACAGTAGAAGTTTTGTATCTACTTATATATTTGCCTTATTCTGTCTGTTTGTTTGTCTGTTTGTCTGAAGCTCACGGATAGAATGCGTGCCCATTGGCTGCCAGCAAACACGTGACCTCCCTGCCCGCCCCCCTCTAGACAACCCTGTTATCAGCTGTGTGATACATACACCTGTCTATAGCGGCCATTCTAGACAACCCTGTTATCAGCAGTGTGTTACATCCACCTGTCTATAGCGGTCACTTTAGGCAACCCTGTTATCAGCAGTGTGATACATACACCTGTCTATGCAGACCACCCTGTCTATAGCGACCACTCTAGACAACCCTGTTATCAGCTGTGTGATACATCCACCTGTCTATACAGACCACCTGTCTATAGCGGCCATTCTAGACAACCCTGTTATCAGCAGTGTGTTACATCCACCTGTCTATACAGACCACCCTGTCTATAGCGGTCACTTTAGGCAACCCTGTTATCAGCAGTGTGATACATACACCTGTCTATACAGACCACCCTGTCTATAGCGACCACTCTAGACAACCCTGTTATCAGCTGTGTGATACATCCACCTGTCTATACAGACCACCTGTATATAGCGGCCATTCTAGAAAACCCTGTTATCAGCTGTGTGATACATACACCTGTCTATAGCGGCCATTCTAGACAACCCTGTTATCAGCAGTGTGTTACATCCACCTGTCTATACAGACCACCCTGTCTATAGCGGTCACTTTAGGCAACCCTGTTATCAGCAGTGTGATACATACACCTGTCTATACAGACCACCCTGTCTATAGCGACCACTCTAGACAACCCTATTATCAGCTGTGTGATACATCCACCTGTCTATACAGACCACCCTGTCTATAGCGGTCACTTTAGGCAACCCTGTTATCATCAGTGTGTTACATTCACCTGTCTATACAGACCACCCTGTCTATAGCGACCACCCTAGACAACCCTGTTATCAGCTGTGTGATACATCCACCTGTCTATACAGACCACCCTGTCTATAGCGGTCACTCTAGTAGGCAACCCTGTTATCAGCAGTGTGATACATACACCTGTCTATACAGACCACCCTGTCTATAGCGGCCACTCTAGGCAACCCTAGGAAGCAAGATGTATACAAGGTGTAGACAAGATGAAGATCTAGATGAAGATTAAAACGTTTTTAAAATATATTCGCACTCGGGTAAAACCCGGGCATTGCCCGGGCCATTCGTCTAGTTATGTATAAAAGAAACATTCGTGCTTTTAAATCCTTTCATTTTATATGTATAGATGGCGCGTTATTGCTTATATATCTTTATTGCTTATTGGAGCGAGAGAGGACCTAGACCGAGACTGCGGATCACGACCTACGAGGAAGACAAGAATAAATAAACGCAATAACTTTGAAAGGTAATTTATTTTTATTTACTTTTATTTATTTGCTTTGAATATGGAAAACGCTCGGGAAACGTGTATAACACTAAGAAGGAAGAAACCAAGGTCGACGACCCTGCAAATCTGCAACTTGGTGAAACAATATATATGTAGAAATAAATATAATTTATATGAAAGATAGTTGTAAATTAATGATTATTAAAACAAATTATTAAAACTATAATTTGGGTATCAAAAAGGTTTTAATTATTTATGTAACAATATTGGGTTATAACAAGTTCACGCTTATTACCTCGGCCGTTACGCGTTATTTAAGCAGAACATAGGGAAAAAAAGGAAGAATTGAGGATATTAGGGTAGGAAAAAGAGCAAAGACAAAACCATGTGATCTTTTTATCAAACAACTAGCGGATGTGCCCGGCTTCGCCCGGTGTTTTACCTGAGTAAAGGTTTGTCTAGCGAACATTTGTTAAAACAATTCTCTAAAAACTTATTTAAAAAAAAGATATATTTTGATAATTTGAAACTCGTAAATTTGAATCTCTCGATAAAGTGAACATTTTTTCCCGGTCCCTGTGTGCCGTGTCATCCTGAATTTTGTCTTTCCTAATTTTCTACATTAGAAAATCATAGTTTTATCTAGTGAACACTTTTTCCTGGTCCCTTGAAAAATACTCGATAAGTTGAATAAAATCAATATTAATTGGTTCCCTCGGTAATTGGAAGTTAAAAGAATAGTATCTTCGCCTTGGAATTGTATCATTATTCTTGTCTCAAATAAATTGCCGTGTCATCCTGAGATAATCTTACTTTTGATAAATAATATTTAAGATAACAAACTTAGTGATAAGAAAACTTGTTATCATCATCACAATGGGGGCGCTGCTTGCGAGTTAAATCTACAAATCTGCAAATAACTCTAAGGATATTCAAGATATTCATGAAATTATTTTTCAAAAACCTTCCCGGTGATATACCTAATAATATCCCAAAATTTCACGGCGATTGGATGTATGGTTTTTGAATCTATAGAGTACAGACAGACAGACATTCAATTTTATATATATATACTAGCGGATGTGCCCGGCTTCGCCCGGGTTTTACCCGAGTAAAGGTTTGTATAACGAACATTTGTTAAAACAATTCTCTATAAACATATAAAAAAAGAAAGATATATTTTGATGATTTGAAACTCGTAAATTTGAATCTCTCGATAAAGTGATCATTTTTTCCCGGTCCCTTGTGCCGTGTCATCCTGAATTTTGTATTTCCTAATTTTCTATATTACAAAATAATCGTTTTATCTAGTGAACATATTTTCCCGGTCCCTTGAAAAATACTCGATAAGTTGAATAAAATCATGGTCGTGAATCTCTCGATAAGGTGATCATTTTTTCCCGGTCCCTGTGTGCCGTGTCATCCCGAATTTTGTATTTCCTCGATAAAGTGAACATTTTTTACCGTTCCCTGTGAGCCGTGTAATCCTGAATTTTGTCTTTCCTAATTCTATACATTACAAAATCATCGACACGGGATATCATTTAATGTTGTCTAAAGGGGGTTAAGAGAGCAGTCTCTTTCAAATGTAAAATGCTTTAATTAAGCAGATGTTTAAAGTATAATATATGAGAGAGGCAATCTTACAGGTTGTCGACGCTGTAAAATCCTCAGAGAGAGTGTTTTTGTAGCATCATGCTGTGACTCACACGATGACCCAAGGTCATCAGGAGCAGCAAACTAAGCCTATCTCCGTCTCAATGGTAGCGCTGCTTGCGTGTTAAATATACAAATCTGCAAATAACTCTAAGGATATTCAAGATATTCAAGAAATTTTTTTTCGTAAACCTTTCCGGGGATACACCTCATAATATCCCAAAATTTCACGGCGATTGGATGTATGGTTTTTGAATCCATAGAGGACACACACACACACAGACAGACAGACAGACAGACATTCATTTTTATATATATAGATTTACTCTTCATTGTTGGCTTTTTATCTTACATTCATTCTTCATTGTTGGCTTTTTATATTACATTCACTCTTCATTGTTGGCATTTTATCTTACATTCATTCTTCATTGTTGGCTTTTTATATTACATTTACTCTTCATTGTTGGCTTTTTATCTTACATTCACTCTTCATTGTTGGCTTTTTATATTATATTTACTCTTCATTGTTGGCTTTTTATCTTACATTTATTCTTTATTGTTGGCTTTTTATATTATATTTACTCTTCATCGTTGGCTTTTTATCTTACATTTATTCTTCATTGTTGGCTTTTTATATTACATTTACTCTTTATTGTTGGCTTTTTATCTTACATTCATTCTTCATTGTTGGCTTTTTATATTATATTCTGACCAAAATCTATCTGTGAACTTCACACAGTAAACTTCACACAGACAGAATAAGGCAATTATATTAGTAGATTTACTCTTCTTTGTTGGCTTTTTATCTTACATTCATTCTTCATTGTTGGCTTTTTATATTACATTTACTATTCATTGTTGGCTTTTTATCTTACATTCACTCTTCATTGTTGGCTTTTTATCTTACATTCATTCTTCATTGTTGGCTTTTTATATTACATTCACTCTTCATTGTTGGCTTTGTATCTTACATTAATTCTTCATTGTTGGCTTTTTATATTACATTTACTCTTCATTGTTGGCTTTTTATCTTACATTCACTCTTCATTGTTGGCTTTTTATATTATATTTTTAGATTGAGATTATTAGCTAGTATGTAAAAAAATTAACTCTGTTGAAATTTAATTTTGTATTTATATATAAATAAAATTAACTCTGTTGCTTTTTTTTTTGTATTTAATCGATAACAGCGAAGTTACGCATGTTAATGTTAGGGAAAAATATTTTGATGTTAAGCAAAACCTGCTCCCTCTCGTTTTACATAAATGTTGAAAATTTGGTTGAAATTGATGCATTGTAACGAAAGTTTTTAGTGATGTCCTCTTATGAAATTTGCATTTTATTAATATAGATTTAAATTTATTAAGAAAGAAAATTTTTAAATATTTTTTAAAGTAATATTTTATGTAAGTTTATTTTTTGTGTGTGTGTGGAAAACACTTTTAAAAATATAAAAATTTTATTGTACGATGGAGTCAAATATTTTATGTTGTTTTAATGGAAACCATAATGGTTCGACCAGGATGGAAAGAGATTGGTACCGGGCCGGGACTTGTCAAAGATAAACCCGGCGGGAGTTTCATCCCTGCTAGCTGACTCACCTACCAATCTCTTCGACCAATGAATAATTGGATTAAAATAAAAGAAATAGTGGAAAAATATTTTAAAATTTATAAATTTCGCCGCAACCTAGCGGCCTCGGGTCGGTGACAAAGTCACAACACCAGCTTTGGCAAACCTCCCGGCATAATTTCCATCTATATTTAGCCATAGATTTGGCCCAGCCACTTTGCCAGCTAAAGACCTCTTTGACAGATTGTCAAGATTCCATTAGATCCCGTGTGAATCTCATGGAATAAAGTCCGCCCTTAGCTGACGAGGGCCATTAGTCTGAAACCATGGTCTCTAAGTGGCGGCTTTTCAGTTTGCTAAAGCTGGTGTTGTGGCTTTGTCACCGACCCGAAGCCGCTAGTTTGCGGCGACGGTCGATAGATGGCGTCTAGTTTTGACGTCTATTTTGACGGGAGAGGCAAACTTTGTTTCTTTAGATCAATATCCTCCCGGCAAAATTTCCATATATATATATATATTTTTTAAAATAGAGCAATCCATAAATAAATCTTTAATCAAAAATGTATATATTGAATCAAAATATCATTTATTTTACCAATATTTCAGTTGGCTGAACGCCAACCTTCATCAAGATATTATAACATACTAGCGGACCCGGCCACGCCTTGCTGTGGCTAAACTGTAATATGTTAAATTAACATTATACTAAACTATTCAGTACAGTTAAGTCAATATTCACTTATAAAGATAAAAATGTTTTAGCAGATCTAAAGCCCTCTCGGCCGTCGCGCGCCGCCATCCCCCGTCTGCCGCGAGAGGGGCGCAGATTGCGAGTGAATTTACGTTTTATTGTAAATAAAAATGCAACGAAAGGTTATTTCTAAAGAGTAATTAGCCATAAACCATCCCGGTAGTATACTAAACATCTTCTCAAAGTTTCATCACGATTGGTTGAGCGATGTAGAAGATTATCACTGACAAACGGACGGACGGACCAACAAACATCCATTTTTATATATATAGATTAATGTGTGTCAGCAACAAACTCAGCGCCACATATAGCAAAAATATGTTTTTAAACTTAATTCTTCTGACGTTATGTGGCGCTGATTTTGTTGTTGACACATATTAATATGTTATAATACCTTGATAAAGGTTGGCGTTCAGCCAACTGAAATATTGGTAAAATATATGATATTTTTTATCAAATATATGCCTTTTTAATTAAATATATATATGTCATAATTTGTATAGTTAATGACAAGAGATATAATTTATTTTCGTCAAAATAAGTATGTAAATATGTTACGCTTGTGTTAAAATGTAAATATGTAAATTCATCCATGTATAAAAGCGGGACAAAAAATAAAGGTGGCAAACATCGCGGGTGTGCTGTTCGCTAGGCATAACGACTGCGCCTCTTCATTTAGCTACGACATATATATTTCGAAAATGGCACCTCTCCCTTTAAATTTCCGTTAAAACAATCCATTTTTTTACCCCAGTACAAAATATAATAATGTTTATAAAGAATGAGCATCAACACCAGTTTTTCAAATTAAGACAAAAAGCCAACAACCTGTATACCATATGTCATCAGTACAGGGGCGGCTTCGATTTCATTATATCCTACGAGATAGGTTATGATATAGGTCGGATTGACCAGAAGGTGTTTAAGTTGGTGACGTTCTCATTAAAAATTGAAAATCATTAAAATTTATTATTAAGTTGTTAACCTGATAATCCTGTTGAAGGACTGACAAGTCCGAAAGCTTGAAAATAAAAAGTTACACGAGAAACTTAACCCTGGAAGCTTCATTTATTTTATAATAATTGTTGTGTATTTGCATACTTGGGATATTTGCAGAAATGCAAATATCCTCTTTGCATACTCGATTCTGACTGAATGCATAAATAGCGCTACAAGTTGTTAGCAGCAGCCAGTCAGTCCGTAGTGTAGCAGTTCGCGTACTAATAAATTCTAAGAGAATGTAGTGGCCTGGTAATGAGAAACCCACACAGAGGCACCACAACAAGTTGGCGACGAGGATCACTGGAGGAACTACGGGAGCGACTACAGGACTCTACAGGATCGACTACGAGAATCGCTGAGAGAACTGGGGAAGCTCTGGCAAATTACGAGGTTGCTTGAAGTGAAGAGCTGAAGAACGCTTAAGAGGCCTGAAGAAAAGAAGAAAAAAAAACGGACATCGATCGACTGACATATCTTGGGGTATTCAAATTAACCGCCTTAGTGGCTTGAAAAAAAATGGCGATTAGTCAAACTGTGCCTTTCAGAGTCTACGATCCAAGGGAAGACGATTTTGAAATCTTTATACAAAGATTCAATGCTGCGTGCACTGCAAATGAAACTAGTGAACACAAGAAAGTTGTGATTTTGCTGTCTCTATTGGACTCAGGACTACTGAAACTGGGTAACGACCTATTCTTTCCTGAAAAGATGGAGGCACAGACGTATGAACTAATCGTTAAAAAATTAGGCAACATTTAGAGCCTAAGAAGAAGATAATACTTCAAAGATGCTTGTTCTTGAAACGAACACAGAGGGAAAACGAAACTGTTTCCGAATATTTGAGAGAGTTGAAGCACCTGGCCTCTAATTGTGCTTTTGGGGAGATGCTTGAAATGATGCTACGAGATAGATTTGTAGCGGGCTTAACATCAGAATCCCTTCAAAAGAGGCTCTTGCAAGAGGATGACGAAGTGAAATTGGAAAGGGTATTTGCCCTGGCAGTCTCATACGAGTTGGCAGAGAAAGATGCCAAAGCGCTGCATGAAAAAGAAGTAGCGAGAGTAACCTCACATATTGAGAGGAGCAGAAATTCGAAGTGCTCTCCTACGAAGGAAAATTTCACGACTGCGACCAAAGAAAGGACTTGCTACCGGTGCGGCATGAAAAATTCGCACCTAGCGCCAGCATGTCCGCAGAAGTTTAAAACTTGCTATAAATGCAAAAGAATTGGTCATTTAAGTCGAGTATGCAAGGCCAGAGGAAATACACAGAAAAGTGGCTATGTGCAACAGCAGAATATCTTTTCCCTTAGGGGTGGAACTGAAGTTGAGATTGCCCTTACAGTGGACGGCAAGATAGTGAATGTCATTGTGGATACTGGAAGCCCTGTAACTTTGATTCCGAAGAGCATTTTTGAGAAGTTATGGAGGGCGAAACCATTGATGCCAACAGCAATAAATCTGAAATCCTTTTGCAATAATCCTATAAAGGTTGTAGGAGAAAGAAAGGTTTTTGTTAGGGAAGCCAATATGTCACTTAGATTGATAGTGGTGGATGAAAGTATCCCAGAAATTTTACTAGGAAGGAAATGGCTGAAATTTTTGAATATAAATTACAGTAAATTATTAAATGTAAATAAAATTTCGGAATCTGGCATTGACTCATTAATTAAAAGCTATGCAAATCTGTTTAAAGATGAACTGGGCTGCTTAAAAGATGTCAAATTGGACATAAGTATTAAAAAGGAGGAAGCGCCAGTGTTTTGCAAAGCTGTATGGTTGAAAGAGGAATTTTGGAACCTGTTGTTCACGCTAGTTGGGCAGCGCCAATTGTGCCAGTTGTAAAAAAGGACGGCAGTATTAGGATTTGTGGAGATTTTAGAAGTGCCGCAAACAAGGCAATAATATTAGATAAATATCCATTGCCTACTATAGATGAAATATTTTCAAGGTTATCGGGTAGCACGATTTTCTCAACTCTGGACCTCTCAATGGTTTATCTGCAAGTAGAACTGACAGATGAAGCAAAAAGAGTAGTAAATATAAATACTACCAAGGGGTTATTTGCTTATCGGAGACTTCCTTATGGTGTGGCTGTGGCACCAAATAAATTCCAGAGGTTGATGGACAATGTATTTGCCGATATACCAGGAGTAGCTTGTCATATAGATGATATATTAGTATCTGGTAAAGATGCAAGGGACCACAAGTCCAAATTGGAGCTAGTATTAAAAGATTTTGAAGAGAAAGGCCTAAAATTAAATAAGGCAAAATGCAAATTAGCTGTGGATTCAGTGGAATATTTAGGCTTTCGTATCGATAAGAACGGATTGCATCCAATGTTGAATAAAATACAAGCGGTGTCTAATGCTCCTGAGCCTAAGAACATTGGCAAGTTACGTTCTTTTATAGGCATGCTAATGTATTATGCCAGATTTATCAAGGATACATCGTCTATTTTATTCCCGTTTTACAGACTGCTGAAGAAAAATTGCCCTTGGAAATGGACGAATGAACATCGGGTTTTGTTTAATAAATGTAAATCATTATTGACCGATGATTCAGTGTTGGCACATTACGACCCAGCTAAGGAACTTGTTTTGGCTTGCGATGCTTCGGCGTGGTACTTAGTCACAGATACAAGAAGCAGGAAAGTCCAATAGCTTTTGCGTCACGAACTCTAACTGAGGCGGAGAAACATTATTCCCAGTTAGAGAAGAAGGCTTTGAGCATTGTCTACGGATGTGAAAAGTTCAGGCAATACCTTTTGGGACGCTCGTTTGTGTTGGTGACTGATAACAGACCACTCATGCACCTGTTTTCACCACACAAACCAATTCCGTTATGTGCAGCGTCTAGGATAAAGAGATGGTCATTAAAGCTGGGCGCTTTCTATTACTCGGTGGAGTTTAGAAAGACGGAGGACCATGGAAATGCCGATGCGTTATCACGTTTGCCGTTAAAAGCAAATGAGGGGGAATCTTATGATGATGATCAGATATTGCTCTTAAGAAAAATGAATGAGGTTCCCTTTTCATTCCAGGATGTGGCATTCGAGACTAAAAGAGACAAGACTCTTGCAATTGTTCTGAGAAATGTCCGGGAGGACACTTGGCAATCACCAAAATTCACGAAAGAAAATCCTTTGTCTCCTTACTACAAGGTTAGGAATGAATTAAGTGTGGACTATGGATGCCTTCAGTGGAAAGAGCGGATAGTGATTCCTCCAAAATTAAGATCTCAAATTCTCATATATCTACATGAGATGCATTTTGGAATGGTGAAAATGAAGATAATAGCAAGGAGGTATTTTTGGTGGCCAGGAATAGATAGGAGCATAGAAGATATGGCTCGGCAGTGCACCATCTGTCAAGAATCTGCAGACATGCCTCCTTCCATGATTATAGAATGGACTTGGCCAGAGAAACCATGGCATCGCCTACATCTGGATTTGGCAGGCCCTTTTATGGGTAGAATGTTTCTGGTCATAGTGGTTGCTTATACCAAATGGTTGGAGATATTTATCCTCAGGGATATAACCAGTAAAACCATTGTTGATTGTCTAAGGCAAGTGTTTGCCAGATTTGGACTGCCGGAATTCTTAGTGACAGACAATGGAAGACAGTTTGTCTCGAGAGAAATGGAGGAATTCACCAGAATGAATGGAATTCGGCACACAAAGACCAGTCCATATAATCCAAGTACTAATGGGTTAGCTGGCGGTATGTGCGCGAATTCAAAACATCGTTAAAAAAGAACAACAAAAAGGATGACTTGGAAACAAACCTACAAAGATTTTTGTTTGCCCATAGAACATTTCCACAGTCAGTCCTAAAGGAATCTCCAGCTGAATCATTGATGAAGAGACGTCTAAAGTCTAGATTTTCTAATTTAATGCCTAAAATGGACATGAAGGGAGAGGGGTTTCCTGATGCTTTGAGAAAACAGGAGCATTTTAAAATTGGTTCCGATATTTATTTCAGAAATTATGCAGCCGGACCAAAGTGGAAAATTGGAACCATCCTAAAACTCCTTAGTTGCCGCCATTACCTAATAGGGTATGAAGGCCAATCCCTAAAGAGGCACATCAATCAGCTGCGACCTGTCAAGAAAAATCCAGAGGCTACTGTAGAGAAAGAGCCAAGCTTAGTGCTGCCGAGTACATCCGGACAAGGGCTGCGAAGAGAATCGCATTGCGAGAGAGAACCCTCTCACGGTGGCCTGGAGATTCCGGAAGAAGAGTTCACCACAAATGAATTGGAGCCGCAGTCAACCAGGCAGGAGTTGACATCAGTTGGATAACACCAGGAGCCTATGGCTGCTGCTTCTGGAGAAAAAATCCCAAGCCGGAGCCCCAGACCCCAGAGATCCAGGAGACCGCCAGACCGTCTCCAATATTATTAGGAGGGGAGGGTGTTGTGTATTTGCATACTTGGGATATTTGCAGAAATGCAAATATCCTCTTTGCATACTCGATTCTGAATGAATGCATAAATAGCGCTACGAGTTGTTAGCAGCAGTCAGTCAGTCCGTAGTGTAGCAGTTCGCGTACTAATAAATTCTAAGAGAATGTAGTTGCCTGGTATTGAGCAACCCACACAGAGGCACCACAACAATAATCATTAAAAATGCCAATTAATTTCAAAAAAGCCATGAGCGGCTCATTCTTTATCGCTACCATTATGTTTTAAAATAATGTGATTAACAAAATGCATTGTTTCAATGCATTTTTAAAGGGAGAGGTGCCTACATGATTACTATCCTCCCGAAACCTCATGTTGTATTCTATTCTGAAAATCGGCCTTGTCACTTTACCAGCTTAAACACCTTTTTGGCCAATTCGACCTATTTCTCTGATTGTAAAGCTCAAAGTGGCTGATAGCTTGTGCCATGTCTCAGTATAAACATCAATCATATATAAGCAGAATGATCCAATACAGTATTAAAGCTCTAAAGAAGCAGTCTGGTAGATTAAATTGACGAAACCGCTGAGAGGGTTTACCACTAATGAACCAAGCTCGACCAATATATTTTTTTCATCGCAGTAAGAACAGTAGAAGTTTGATTTATTTGTGAAAGAAACACTCGCGTCTTAATGTTTTCATTGTTATAAACATCAACTAATATCGTTGATTTTATTTTTCATAAAATATTGGCAAAAATAAATATTTATTCCGATAGATGGTGAAAACTATCACAAAAATTTCAGTTGTACGATAAAGAAATTATTTTTCTTAATTCATTAACCTAACTCCATTACAATTAAGCGCGTTTTTACTTTTTTAAATAGAAAAACTAAAACAGTTTGTTTAACGTTAACACATTGTTTACATCTTCTTTGAAGCAAACAGTCAGCGTTAAACAAACTGCTTTAGTTGCTTTCTTTAGCAATAGATAAACAAGAAAAAAGGACAGGGTCAATAATTTGCCAAAAAGAAACTGGTGATCAAGACATGAGATCAGGAAATTGGCTTTAGACCAAGTTGTCAATATAGAGTGAGTTCAAAGCGCGCTCTTGTCTTCCCATCAATGTCCCCTCTTTACAGATAATATTGACGAGAATGACCTAGTTTCTCTATAGAACTGAAGCCAAGTTAGTGATCAAAAATATTTTTTTCTGGGTGAAGGACATTTTATTAGCTTGTTGATGTGATGTACTAGGACGCCATCTATAATACAAAATTGAAACTATTTCGGGCGCAATTTTTTTTTATTTCAATATACAAAAACGCGATATCAACGAAACAGTTATAAACTCACTAGTAAAGAAAAATAATTAAATGGAATAATAAGATAGATTAGGAACTTTATATACTTTCAGATTATACAAAAGTGGTTAAATATCTTTTAGACGTATATGATTCTTTTTAAAATTAAACTATATTCTACTTCTGTAGAAAAAATGCCTCAATGGTCACCGTTTCTTGTAAAAGTTCAATCACACCAGTTAGCAATCAACCATTAGAGGCTTGGCACATTTGTATATGCAAAAGTCGAACTGCTTTATACATGTGTAGACATGGTGTACTTACAGTAAAGGCATCGCTAACTATCCACCATGATTATCATGGCCACGTGTAATTGGGATATGTACCATCAGTAACACTATTTCATTTAATATATTCAAGTTTTCTAGAAATAATCTCTCTTATGTACGGGCTTATCTATCAGCACAAGAAATATTAAATGGAAAAAACTTAAGAAAGTTATACCTTTCAACATGTACAGGGTGATCCAAAAGTCCCGCACAACTTTAAAAATTAATAACTCCGCGAATATTCGCGCTAGAGCAATGCGGTAAACACCATTGGGTTCAGGATGCAATGGGATTTTTTATGGCAAAAAATGAAAAATTCGAAATTGATTTTAGTTACAATTTTATTCGCCAGATGGCGCTCTACCAGAATCAGAGATTCAGCGGCCAAATTGTTTGATAAATTGAAAAATATAACTGATCGGCATGTATTTTTCCTTTTTGAATACCAGGAAAGAACCCTAATAATATCAAATAACAAATTAATAAAACACCACTTCGCTAAAAGTATGAAGAATTGGTTAACGATTTTCAAATACAATCAGAGATATGTAAAATAGGTAAATGCAAATTAAAACATGTAGCAAAAAGAAAATTGATATTTTAGATACGGTTTGTTTCCGGAGATAATAAATTTCTAATATTTTTAATTCAACGCTCACTCAGTATCGATTATATTTATTTTAATTCATTTGAAAAATATGTATCTATCTCTGATAATTTATTTTACTCTGGAATGCCGTTGTTGTTGTCGTGTCCAATAAAGAGCCTCAGATGTATCCATGTATCTCCATCACAGCAGCAGCAATGTCCACTATCTTAGGTGTGTAAAGCTGCTGCTCAGGGTCTATGTCTAATTTTTGCAAGGCTGCGGCCATTGCTGGCTATAAGAATATGTGGGTAGGTGTAAGTTCCACACCAGGACAATTGTTGCATGCCCTATAGGTTCTTGTGCCATCTGGATGTATTGTCATTCCTTTATAGTGTTTTGTTCTAAGTCTTGTTATAGTTTTTGTCATTTTTCTCTCGGAGTTTATTTCGCATTTTGATCTTTTCTTATTTTTTCGTTTAATTATCTTGTATTTTGACAAAGAATCAGCGTCAAATAATGACATTTGTTCTTTCCTTTGGCTCAACTTTCTGGCTTCCTTTGCCAATTCGAATGCCATTTCATTACCCCTGATCCCAGCATGGGCAGGGATTCATTGTAGAATGGTTCAATGGTTCCAGTTGGGTAAGTAACGAGTGTATTTTCTGTGTGATTTTAGTATTGCCCTTCTGAATTTCTTCTAGAGCGGATATGGAGTCGCTGTATATTAAAATTCCTTCTGCTTGATGCTGGGATGGTTAGTTAAGGCATACATCAAGGGCTTTCCAGATAGCTGTCAGTTCACAAGTGAAGTTTGACGAAATCTGTCCTGCTCCTTCTTTGATTTTGATGTTTGTTCCATCTTGCAGTATTATGTTAATTCCGGCCCCTCCATTACTCAGGGTAAGGTCTGAAGATCCATCTGTATATGCTGTTGAAGGGCGTGGCCTAGCAATTTTAATCAAGAATTTGTACTATGAGGACATAGCCGTTAATATTACAAACACATTAGACCTCGAAGCCCAAGGTATCAAAGTCTACCTTAATCAAAACAAAGCCATCCACATATACAATATGTATCACCCTCCAAACAATACATTTATTGACGATAGAACAATGGCTCAATTTCTTACAGACAACACTATTATTGTAGGTGACCTTAATGCTAAACATCAACTATGGGGATGTTCTACGCCAAACCCAAGAGGCAAAATACTATCAAACATATTTGACGACAATGCCTTCTCATGTGCTTAAATGATGTGAATCCTACCCATCATTACTACATGCTATAATACTGCACAAGCCCTTGATATAAGTTTTTACTATCCTGACATTTTCCACAAATGCAAATAGAAAATATTAAAAAGTTTTGGAAGTGATTATTTGCCTAATTTGATAGAAATTAGCACCAAGACCAAAACTAGCTCAATTAAGAAAAATTCTGGAACTTCAAAAAGGCTAATATGATATCTTTCGAAAACACCATTATTAAAGCAGCCAAAGTTTCAATACCAAGAGGTAATATTAAGAAATGGATTCCAAATTATACACACCAGGCAAAAATATTCAAAGACTTATAACTAAAAGAAATGAACTACAAAAAAGTGCACCCAAAACCAAAAATATTGTAGAACTGAACTGAACATTGTGATTGCAAAAATAAAAAAAGATTATGCGTAAATGTGAAAAGGGAAAAATGGAAACAAACTTGTGAAAACCTGAACCCAAGAAACCCAAATACAAAACTTTGGAATTGGGCAAAACAAATTGACAGAGTCCAGCCACAAACTGAAAACACAAATATGATTAAGAATACAGATGGTACACCAGCAACTAATGACAAAATTGCTGCCAATCTTTTAGGTAATTCATATCAAATAAGTAGTAAAATCAAGGTTGAAAAAAGGCCCGAAAGATTATTCATGACTGTAAAAAATGTCACCAGCACTCATAATATTTTCCATGAAAAAAATCAATATGAAAGAGCTAGCTTATGCATTAGAAAACACTGACCTAAACAAGACTCCTGGGCCAGATGGAATCCATGGCCGAATGATATCAAACTTGGGCAAAATTGGCAAAGAAAGACTTCTTAATATTTTCAATAACTCCTGGAAAACTGGAAAATTGCCTCAAGACTGTAAAAATGCAACAATAATTCCCATTAAAAAACTTGACAAATCTGCTGATGACCCAAAAAACTACCGACCTATCTCCCTAACAAATATTTGCTGCAAATTAATGGAAAAAAATTATACTCAGACGACTCACCTACCACCCCGACACAAGAAATCTCTTACCAGAAGAACAATATGGATTTAGGAAAGGACATGGGACAATAGACCAACTCTTATTTTTCACACAAAAGGTAAAAGATGCACAAAACGAAAAACCAACTAACCACACCATAGCTGCTTTTTAGACCTTACACAAGCTTTTGATAAGGTATGGAAAAACAAGTTAATTACAAAATTATACAAACATTTCAAAATTGATGGAAAAGCTATCACTTGGATAAATGATTCCCTTAAAAATATATAAATCAGGATCAAATATAATGGCACTCTATCTAAAACCTTCAAATTGTACCAAGGATTACCACAAGGATCAGTCCTTAGCCCAACTCTCTTCACCCTATTTATTGCAGGCATAGAAAAATAAATTTCACATAAAACCAATATTGAACTTTTCGCTGATGACATTATTCTATGGAGCAGCAGCACTAACTGGAAAAAAGCTGAAAGAGATTTGAACAAGACTCTTCTCCACTAGAAAAAATTGCTAATGAACATAAATTAGAATTTAACAACCAAAAATCTGAAACCTGTCTTTTTACTACCGATAAGAAACTATACAAAATTAGACCAAATATTATTCTGAAAGAACAACAATTGCAATATAATAAACATCCTAAATATCTCGGCTACACCCTGGATCCAGAAATCAACTCCAGTAAACATATTGAAGGAGTTGTTAGAAAAGGAAGAGACCGACTAAAAATCTTGAAATATATTTCAGGAAGAGTGGGGAGCTGAAGCAACAACAATAATATTAACTTACACATCTCTAATGAGACCTATCCTGGAATATGGATATCAAATCTATGGTACAGCATCTGAAACAAATCTAAAATCACTGGAAAGGATACAACTAAGTGCAGCTAGAATTATTACAGGTCTTCGAAAACCCTGCCCTAATGATATTGTAATTTACGAGGCAGACATTATGCCCTTAAAGAATAGAATAAGCTACAATCTGCCAAAATATATAAACAAAATCAAGAGTTATGAAAACAAACACCGAACTTTCAATTACATACTTAATTGGGAATCCAATCTAAGACTCAAAAAAGAAGGCCCTCTCCACCTGGCCAAAAGAAATGGATTTTTAAAATATAAAGTGGAAAAATATTATTTAGCTGAAAAAAATATCTCCATGCGAACCACTAACAAAATGCTATTTTTAATGCCACTTTAAATGAAACCACCAACAGACAATACCAAAATCCAGAATACTTAAAACAATTATCATTAGAAATAAATAATATAAAATTCCTAAAAATGCAATAACTATCTATACCGATGGTAGCAGAGATGAGTTGGGACACACTGGCAGTGGCTCTCTCATTAAAACCACAAATGGCATTGAGAAAATAAACAGAAGAAACCCAGAATTTTGCTCAGTCTTCAGATCAGAACTTATAGCCATCTATGAAGTCTTAAAATCCATCAGAAACATTAAACATCACGATATATGGATTCTTACTGATAGTAGAAGTGCCATACAACACTTGAGTCACACAGGGGAACTTAGAGACAAAGTAAGCAGGAACATAATTGGTTATCTCCAAAAACTCTCAATATCTCAAAAATTCACCTTCAATGGATACTCTTACATGTTAGCATTGAAGGCAATGAAGCTGCTGATGCGCTAGCGAAAAAAAGGCACAAAAGAACCCTTGCTACAGAAAAAAAATACTTTTAAAGAAATAGAAACAGTAGCCAAAATAAACAAGAACTGGAGGATCCCACCTAAGCACAGTTGGTATACCCTAGAAGCAGATGGCCACCCAGACCTTTCGGTCCACAAGCCGGCATGCGAAGCATGCCTTCGCTGCTATTCTGTTCAACTCATAAGCCAAGTAACGGTATCCAAGCTAGTGATTGGACATTGTACCTTGAAACACCACCTCCCAGACAACGTGTCTGGAAGGATTTCTATACCGGTGGCCTTTAATCACAGCAAAATAGGAAACTATCTACTGTGTCCAGCAGGGACCGCGGGGAGGCAGACCCCGGTCGACTCTGTTCACTCACAGCTGAGGAAAAGCTCAGCTGCCACGTCGTGGGCTTTCTCAAGAAGCTTGCTGTGATTTCTCAGCAGCTTACTCTCGATCACGCCCCTCGCCCTCCTTCTCTCTTCCTGCACACCCACTACCCTTGGACAATCCAAGACGTAGTGGCGTGCATTCACATCCCTTTCTCCACAGACGCAATCAGGATTTCTCTTAATTTCAAATCTGTGGAGACTTGGGGAAGAGCCCATGTCCCGAACTACCCTAATGAGTTTGTGGGACATTACCTTACAGAGGTACTTGGGTGTTGTTACCCCATTGAATAACTCTCTCCCCTTCACAATGTTCCTCCATCTGTCCAAACATAAGTCCTGGACGTGCCCCCTGATCCTCTTATAAACTTCTTTCTTGGTCACTGTGGTCCTCAGTGATCTACCTTTTAAGCATCCTGCCTTAGAGATCCTGTCTGCGAACTCATTACCTTCGATGAGGCTGTGTCTCCTAAACCAAGGGGGCTCCGGAGTCCGCGTCATCATCTCCAGCTCCTGGATTATTTGATGCGCGAGTTGCCCTTTCTCCAGATTGATGGCGACGAGGGCCAACATACAATCTGAATAGAGGCGGTCCGGGCTGATTTTCTTCTCGGCGCACACTCTGAGGGCTACCCTGATCGCAACCAGCTCGGCTGAAAAGACCAATTCGTCCACTCTGAGTGTTAAGCTTTCTTGGAAGATCAGCTCTCCATTAGTGAAAATCACTACCCCAGCTCTAGTATTGGTTCCAGACTTACTCCCATCAGTGAAAACCTCCGTGCCATTCTCTGTCGGCCCTCCAGGACTCCAATTCCACTTTGGCAACCATGCGGAGGCTTCCTTGGGTCCCTCTTCCATTCCAGGGCACCCGCTTCAAGTCCCAGGGCATCTTCCCTGTTCTCCCAGATCTTCTGTCTGATGGTCTCCTCCTCTAGTTTCAACCCCAGGGGAATAAGACCAGCGAGGACCAAAAAGGCCTCACTGCTGGTAGTGCGTTATCCCCCTGTGATTCTTAGTGCCGCTGTCCTCTGCACTCTCTCTAGAGTAGTCGCCACCTTCTGATCCCTGTTTCGGCGACACCAAGCCCTGGAAGCATAAAGCAGGATTGGCTCAACACAGGAGAGGCAGAGGTTCCTAAAAATAGTACCCTCCTTCTCCCCCCCTGTTGAGAGCCAACCAGGACAGGCCTGCACAACGCCTCCCTGCCTCTCGCCACCATCTCCTCCGCCTGGTATTGCCAACCCATCTTGTCATCAATGACCACCCCCAGGATGGTCATCCTATTGACCTACGTTACCCTCCGTCCTTCGATCCCGATAGCCGGCTTGTGTTCCCATTTGATCCCTTTCCTTTTAGTTCTTATGTCCCTAGGCTTAAAGCTGAGGGCTTTAGTTTTGGAGACATTGAACTTAAGGCCAGAGTCATGGGCCCAGTTCGAGAGAATTTGGAGAGAAGTTTCAACACACTTCTCAGCCTTCGCTCTCGAAGCAGCCTCAACAATGAGGAACTGGTCGTCAGCATAGAGAACCAGCCTGGCTCCCTCAGGGAGCTCCTCCTGGAAAACGGTGTTTACCAGGATATTCCACAGAATAGGTCCGCAGCAAGAGCCCTGGGGGCAACCCCTAGCACAGTTTCTTTCCAACTTCTGCCCACCAAAACTGAGGCTAATCCATCTATCCCTCAGGAAGTCACGAACCAAGCTGCACAAATTATCATGACAACCCATGTCCATCAAATTTCTCATCAGCTTGTTCCAGTTCATGGAGTTGAACGCGCCATCAATGTCCAGGGCCACGAAAAGAACTCAAGCACCCATATTTAAGCCCATCTCAACCCCCTCTAACACCTCGTTCAGAGCTGTGGTTGTGGACTTCCCTTCCCTAAAACAATGTTGGAAAGAGGAAAGGAGCTCATTACTTTCTAGCCAGTGCTTCAGTCGCTGAGCTAGTAGGCTATCCAGGACCTTACCTAGACACGCTAGTAAAGAAAGCATACGATAATCATTAGGAGAATTACCCTTTCTACCAGACTTTTCGAGAAGCACTACTCGGGCAACCTTCCATGCCTCAGGAAAGGTACCAGTGCCCAGGCACCTATTGAATAACCTGGAAAGAAGCGATGGGTGCATCCTTACCAGGGCTTTCACGACCGTGTTATCGATCCCTTAGGGATCAGGAGATTTCCTTTTCCCGAACTTGAAAGCCGTCAGTTTCACCTCATTCTCAGAAAAGGGCGGATCTACCAAACCACAAGTGGTCAGAGAGATCTCGTCCTTTGGTTCCTCGTTTCCGAAGTGCCGATCCAAGTTGTTTTTATTTTGTCTTCTGCTTTCGAGCGAGTAGGTCTAGAACACATTCTCTCTGAATTTTCTCATTGTTGGTGGATGAAACAGCACCAGTGATTATTTTGGCCGCTTTTGCTTGAACACTGTCTAGTCTTACTTTTAGTGATGAGCTTGAGGGAGCCCAGACCGGTGTTGCATATTCCATTATCGGCCTTATTAAGGTGGTATATGTTGTTCTGAGAATTCTGGGTTTTGCTCCCCAATTTGTTCCACATAGCCTTCTCAGAATGTTTAGTTTTCTGATAGTTCTATTTGAGGTGCTAATTATGTGTTCTGAAAATTCCAATTCCTCATCAATAATAATTAAAATAATTTTGTTGACATCTTGTCAATACATGCACAGTCTGCACTATTAAAAAAATATAATATGCATTATATACACTATGTACAATGAATATGGCGCCTCTTCCAGCGCTGCAGAGTTTGTGGAGAATCGCCAGTGGGTCTCCAGCGACACCACGCATTTTGCGATCTACGATGAATACGTAGATCGCGTACTTTGCCGCTTAGGAGATGGTGATGGCGGGGTCCTCGAGACCAACTTGAAAGATACAGGACTGCAGTATCACACCTAGGTATTATGGATTTCTAATTTTATCAATCATTTGTTTGTTTATGCTTATTTTTTGGTTATATTTATGCCTTTTTCCCTGTGAGTGGAGAAGACGCATTGGTTCGGTTTTATTGGGTTTATGGTCATTTGGAGTTCCATTGCCCACTTCTCCAGTCCTCTCATTGATGTGTTCAGTATTTTTTACGATTTTTCTATGCTGCAACTTGTGTGCCATATGGCTATATCATCTGCATAACAGACAACCTTTGTGTCTTCAGTGAGGTAAGGATGGATGTCGTTAATATATAGCAGATAGAGTAGAGGACTGAGCACAGATCCCTGAGTTACACCAGCCCATGTTCTTCCTTCCTTGGAAAATTCTCCATTGACCCGAACCTTTAACCTTCTTCCCCTTAAGAAGTCTGCAATCCAGATTAAGGTTTTTCTCTTACTCCGATGTTGTGCAGCTTTTCACGTAATTTCTCCCTCCACACTCGATCAAAAGCTGAGGTCATATCAAGGAATATAGCCGTGGTCTTCTTTGGCGGTTTTTCTTGGAAAGAATCTATTATTGATTGACAGAAGTAAAACAGTTGATCAGTCGTACAGTGCTGGGATCTATAGGCAGTTTGGTAGAGGTATATTTTATTATTGTTAGTGAGCCAGACTATGAGCCTAGAGTGGATAATTCGTTCTGGTATTTTACAAAGTTTGCTGGTGAGAGCAATTGGCCGATAGTTCTTGTATTCCTTGGCATCTTTGTTTGGCTTCAGTATTGGCACTATAATTGATATCTTCCAATTCTTTGGTAGTTTACCAGTTTGCCATGAAATGTTCAGTATTCGTAGGAGTTGATTATTAGCTTTTTCTTCAAAGTGTTTGATCATTTAACCAAAGATTAGATTATCTCTTGGTGACCTCTTGGATTTTTTTATTGATAAGTTTAGCTCATTCAGTGTGAAGTCTCTCGAGAAAATATCTTGTTGATGGAAGTTTCTTGCTTGTTTAACTAACTGGTTTATATTATTTTTAGAGTTCTGTCTACATTCGTATAGTTGAGTATGGAAGTGCTTGAAAGATATTCAGCAATTATGTCAGCCATCTGTTTGTTCTCGTTCGCACTGTTCTATTCATATCGGTTAGAGTATTGGAGGATTGGTGTTGGTGTTGATTGTTCTCTAACACTCTAATCATATTCCAGTGTTGGCTGTCCTTTCTTGGATCTATTTTTTCGCAGAATTCTGCCATTTTTCTTGTTTGCATATCCAAATTTCTTGTTCTATTTTGTGACTAATTTCAATGAGTTCTTTCTGTTTTCTTCTGTTTTATTTTTTTAAGAAGTTCATTGATATTGTCTCTCTCTCTGAAATCACTGCCTCGATGTTGTGGTCCTTCCAGTAAGGTATCCACAGGTCTTTACGTCTACCTCTAGGTATCGATGATTTTGCAGATTTTGAAATGTTCAAAGAGAATATTTCCAAGTTTTTGTCAAGCGTTCTGTAATTCAATTTTTCGTTGCACAGTTCTTCAAGCTTTTCTGTGAATTTTTTTCAAGTCGGCTTTCCTAAAGTTCCATATTCTTTTATTCTAATGGACGTTCTCAATTTTGAAGTTTAGGGTTGTTAAAATTGGTCTGTGGTCACTGATTGCACCTCTCATGATTTTCCATTGTGTTGTGGGTCCGATGTTGTAATTTATCGCTGTGATGTCTATTGCGGATTCTGTGCCTGTGGACTTAGATAGGTGTTCTCTCCGTTATTTAACGGTGTAAGGTCGAGGTCTGTTAGCATGTCCTCAACCTGCTGACTTTTGTTATCCAGGACAGGTGATCCCCAAATTGAACTTTTGGCGTTAAATTCGCCGAGTATGATTGTGATATCCGAAGACGCTTCACTTAATGTCTCTATTGTGTGTACCCATACAAAATTCAAAGATTTGACGAGCTGAAAGTTGGCGATTTTGAGATGCGTCAAGAATTCGCTGCATGGGTTTTCCGGCGAATTGATATTTATGAAAACTGGCTGTCGAATGTTCTGTGGACAGATTATGCTCACTTTTCTCTAAACGGAGAATTTAACATTCAAAACAGCCGCATTTGGGCAACAGACAACCCTAGGATTTTTACAGAAATGCCACTTTACCAGCCTAGAGTTACAGTTTTGTGTGGGTTCACTTCTTTTAATATTGGGCCATTTTTCTTTGAAAAATCAATGGAAGAACTTTTAAAACCGTTTTTGTAACTGATGAACGTTATGTCCAACTTTTGAGAGAAAAGGGTATTCCCATATTGCAGGGCAAAAGCACTAAGCGAAATAACATTCATGAAAGATGGAGGACCTCCTCATATCTCCCGAGGTGCCAAACAATTGCTGAAGGATACGTTCTGTGAAAATCGTGTGATAAGTCGCCACTTTATATACCAGTGGCCTCCAAGATCACCAGACTTGACGCCTTGCGATTTTTGTTTATGGGGGTACATTAAATCGTGTGTTTATCGATGCTGGCCTACCACATTGGCCATGTTGAAGGCTTCTATCAGATGGCACGTTTTATCAATTTCAACAGATATGTTATTTAATGCTGTCCATTCTGTCATTTATCGTCTGCAGGCGGTGATTGAGAATGAAGGGTGCCACATTGAGCAAGAATTGTGACCTAATACAAGAGAGAAGGCAGTTACCTCATGTGTTATATATTATCTACCAATATTTTGCAGCTCTTTGTGTTGGGATATGGGGATAATAAATGCTGTCCTCACATCTTGACTATCTTTTTTTATTTGTGAACAGTAATATTTTGTTTGTCATTTGCTCACATATTATGTCGTGCAAACCAGAGTGTTATAACTTCTCGAATAACACTGGTACACACAATTTTTCCCCTTATGTTTAGTTTTCGCTTTTCGCTCATTAGAAGAAATAGCATAAGGAATATTTTCTGTATACCAATAACTTTAGAAATTTTGTGAAAAAAAAAATACAAAATGATTTTACTACCACGTTATTCAACGCAAAAGGTCGATTTAAAAATTATTTTTATTTGAGGGGAAACATTTTTTAAAATTGTGTACAGTATAATAAACAATGATAACATTTGACAAGCCCATAGGATATTTGGAATAAGTACGATAAATATATTTTGTCACTCCCCTCTATATTTCATTTGTTGGATCATGACAAATATCCAGTTAAATAGTCAAGGGTCTTCAATTAGTCAAGAAACTACACATTTCTTATAGCAAGAAATCCTATTAGTAGTGCCATCATAATTTTTGGTACTATATTAACATATCAAAAATTCGTGTATTGATATCAGCAGTATTTTTCTAACATTCAATCTATTTCACAAAACCCCATATAAAATATAAATATTTTTGCTACATGTTTTAATTTGCATTTGCCTATTTTACATATCTCTGATTGTATTTGAAAATCGTTAACCAATTCTTCATACTTTTGGCGAAGTGGTGTTTTATTAATTTGTTATTTGATATTATTAGGGTTCTTTCCTGGTATTCAAAAAGGAAAAATACGTGTCGTTCAATTATATTTTTCAATTTATCAAACAATTTGGCCGCTGAATATCTGAATCTGGTAGAGCGCCATCTGGTGAATAAAATTGTAACTAAAATCAATTTCGAATTTTTCATTATTTGCCATAAAAAATCCCATTGCATCCTGAACACAATGGTGTTTACCGCATTGCTCTAACGCAAATATTCGCGGAGTTATTAATTTTTAAAGTTGTGCGGGACTTTTGGATCACCCTGTATATCGGGATTCAGACAATAAATCAGAAAGATATTACAGTGACCTTTATTAAAGATACACGAGATAACCAATTGTGAACCGCCTCTGTCTCTTTCAATGTAACAGACGACCAGCAATATTAAAATATGAAACTTCCTTAAGTTTTTTCCATGAGTGTACATCCAAAATTGAATCATTCCTTATACACGCCACAATGAGTTAATTTGAGCCAAATTATATGTTTTTTCCTTCAATTTCTTCAAACTGTAACTATTTCCCATAATGTATATTGGTTATTCTCCTAGGAATATATTTTCAATAAATAATACCTCGTCAAATACTAAAATAAAAGCCAAACACCCTGAAACTTAGAGCACAAAATCATGTGAGTGAATAAATGTTTTTATTTTCCTTCTCTTACTTATAAATCACTTAAAAATATAAAAAAATATCATTTTATAAAGTGAAAATATTATTCCTCAAGAAAAAGATTTCGGAACGAAATATGGAGGGAAAAAGAGAGAAAAAAGAGGTAAGTAAATGGTTTTGTAGAAGTTTTTTTCCCGTGTCTCTCGGGAGCTGTGAGGCGGTTGCGTCCCTAGGGTAGGGCTGGGCCGATTTCCCCGTGCTACTGGTTCAACCAGTACTGACATAGAATAGGTCGATCAGAAACACCAGATTGTTCCTGTGGAGAAACTGAACAAACTGCTCTTCGGAACTTTACAGAAGTGAGGCATCGTTTGTTGCCTGATATAAATGATTAAACTCTCTTACATCAGTCACTTTGTATATATAAATTCTATTAACTCTGTCAATTTATATATGTAAATATGTGAATATTTAATCCTAATATAATTTTTTGTTGTTTCCGTTGTAATAGGCGCACATACCTCAATATCACTCTTTGTTGATTAATAAATAAATTTGAGAAAACAGCACCGCGCCAGCGAATCTTTGGTGAGAGATCATTATTAAAATTACTGATCTCAAAGAGAGAAATAGTATTATCAATGAAGATTTAAATAGCTGCACAATTTACTCTGCATACTTGGCAATATGGATTGACAATGCTTAGCGTTACAAAGTCAGTCAAAGGGACTTTTTTTGGTGAAAAAGCTAGCTCGTTTTCACACTTTAATAATAAAATATATTCTAGTACACGTGTGACATAATTGTCAAATTTTATTTAGTAATTGTATTATATCTTAAATATAATGCATAAAAGGTTGGGCAATTTTAATTTCTCCAAGTAAATGTGTCAATATTTCATATTTCAATTAGCCTTTTTCCTCGTTAATATTCTATCCATCCTGTTTTCAATATTTTACTTCTACCCAATTGAAAGATTAAAATCTCTTTTCAAAAAATGTTCGAAGATTTCATTCACTTACAATAATAATATGCAAATTAAAGATATTTCGGCTAGTAAATCTTTTTATTATCTCGACGTTTCGACAAAAATCTTTTGTTCACGTCAATAGATCCCGATGGAGCGTGTGGATAGTGTATGATAAATAGTGATAATGGGAGAGAGAAATATATAAATTCTATATTGATGTTATAAGATCTTTACTAGAATTAACCTACCTCCATAATATGTTGCTGACATATCCTGAATTGGAAGAACTATGAATGCCGGACAGGCATCCTCTATCTTCACGATGCAAATTCAGGGTACCTTGCAGGAGGCGAACACCTCCCGAAGCAGGGGTCATTGGGCTTGGCAACTCTAGTAGCTGTGGGTCAGGGATGTTTTTTAACCCACAGGCGACAGAAGTGAGGCATCGATACAGGATAGTTTGAACATGAAGTGTCAGCCTAAGTGCGACGACTGCGTCGTGCCTCACTATGTGGTTTCGACGCAGATCGGCTCAGAGGATGACGAGGAACACATCCGTAGCTCTGTAAACGCTTACACCAGCGCTTAGTCCAGAGTCCGGCGTGCACTAAGGGATACCATTCACTCTGTAGGATTATGGTCTACCCCACACACTCTACTTAATACCTGAAGCTGGTGTTTTCCTTCAGTAGACGCTGGCAGGAATAACCTCAGTACAGGAGTGCAGCATGTGTTGAGCACACTAGGACAGGGGTCGGCAAACTGCGGCTCTTTATATAGTTCCATACGCAAGTATAATTAATGCGATTGCTATTCATTGTTGGCAAGAAAAAAAATGTGTGCTCTTTAAAAACTTTGAAATTTTTAAAATTGTTATTTTTGACTCTTCCGACTCAAAGGTTTGCAGACCCCTGCACTAGGGCATAACAGAGAAGTGTCTGACGGTCGCTAGCGCTAACAGATCTAGCGACTATAGAAACCTGTTGTCACCTCGGAGATGCAGAGACTTCAGACTGTTTGGAAGAAAATTCGTTTGTCCAGCTAATAGACGCTACAAGTAGCCTTCTAGAGGCTCAGCAGTCTTCTCTACCTTTGAGAAAGCCAGATGCTAACAGTGTCAGCCAAGCCGGGTTACAGTCCATCAAAGATTTTGTATTGACGATCCCGCATAGCGAAGAATGGCCACCTTCAGCCAGGAAAGTCGGATCTGTCCCGCAAATCTAGCAGGTCGACTCCATCCTCGATGTATTGTTGCCAGGATGTCAGGATGTGTCCTTGAAACCATGAGACTTAACTTATTCCTTAAAGGAGGCGAATCTTCAGACAGCCAATTTTACATTCATGGACAAAACTCAAGGAAGTTGTGCCTTTTAGCATGTAAATCGGAATTCAGGCAATAACTCTGAAAGATATTACTGTGATCTTTATTGAGGACACACGAGATAATTAAGTTTGAACAAAATTATCTCTGTCTCCTTAGAAAAGAAACCGGCGACAGCAAAGACTTTCCACTTTCTTTGTTTTGTCCATTAGTGTAGATTATGATGGAGAGTGTAGATAGTGTATGATAAATAGTGATAATGGGAGAGAGAGAGAAATATATAAATTCTATATTGATGTTATCAGAGCTTTACTATAATTAACCTACCTCCATAATATGTCGCTGACCTTTATTCCCATAGTAATTAATTAAATTACACCGAATAATTAACTCCACTGATAAGTGATTATAATGTAGCTGATTAATGTGTGCTACTCTTAATTTTGAAATTGGCGCTCAATATATACCCCACGGCATATTATTATATATTTACTTCCTTAGTGTATATTGATATTTCTTGAGGTGAAAAACTGTGATTGGGAGCAGAATATATTATGTCATGTTCAGACAAACCTGGCGGCAATGGTAGACCAATGTATTAACACTAGGCCAGCTTCTATTACAATTCAGACAATCCTGGTGGCAATGGCAGACCAATGTATAAACACTAGACCAACTTCTATTACAAATCAGACAATCCCGTTGGCAATGTATAGATAATATTACAATTAACACAATTTTGGCAATAAAGAGAGTTCTTGCATTTTGGATGTGGATTAGTAGCCTCATAGGTCCATCTTGAAGGCAAACAAAGGAATTCCTGTATCTTGGATGTAGACCAGAAGTCTCTTAGGTCCATCCTGAGGGTAATTAAGATAGTTCCTGTATATTGAATGCGGACCATAAATCTTATAGGTCCATCTTGAGGGCGATAAAAAGGGTTCACATATCTTGGATGTAAACCAGAAGTCTCGTAGGTCCATCCTGAGGGTAATTAAGATAGTTCCTGTATATTGAATGCGGACCATTAATCTTATAGGTCCATCTTGAGGGCGATAAAGAGGGTTCACATATCTTGGAAGTAAACCAGTAGTCACGTAGGTCAATCTTGAGGGTAATTAAGATAGTTCCTGTATATTGGATGCCGATCAGAAGTATCCTAGGTCCATTTTGAAGGCAATTACGAGAGTTCTTGTTATTTGAAGTGGACCGGAATCCTCGTAGGTCTATCTTGACGACACTTAAGATAATCCAAATATCTGTAATGTTGACACGGGGTCGTTTAGGTCTATTTTTACGGGAATAGGAGTGCCTATCAATTTAAGACCAGGACTAATGATTTTGAATGGATCTTGAGGATAACTAGGTCAAAGTTTCCGTAATACAAGTGGTTGACGAGGTTCAAAAGGTGAAAAATCTCTCTATTCTAAATTTCAGATATCCACGAGTACAAAACGTAATCTCATTCGTAAATTAGGTTAGTCAGTATGAAGTTAAATGAAGATTATCTACTTTAAAACCCTTGTATATTCTATATGCAAAAATATTTTAACTCTCCGATCTAATCAAGTGATGAGGTTCGAGGTGTGTTGTAGAATTCGTAAGAGAACTGATGTTTAATAAAAGAAATCCATATCTCTCCTAGAAGATCTGGATTTGACGTATAAGTATATTGTAACATAGTATTTATTATTTTATTAACAGAGTATAATTTTTGATGCTTATAATTTTCCACTCTGTAAACTTTCCTCATTTCTTATCTTTTTTTTTTATCATTCATAGTTTGTTCTTGCCTTAAATAAATTTCTGTATCATCCTGAAGTTTGTCTTTCCTAATTTTCCAAGTGGCATTTTGGTGGAGATGCTGGGTAAATTGGGGAAGACAAACTGAAGATTTAAAAATAGAAATTAAAATTAAGGAGAAAAGATTTTTATTCAGATAAACGTGTGACAAGCTTTCGGGCAGTCACGCCCTTCAACCTGTTGCTTGTCAAGCTTGTCACACGTTTATCTGAATAAAAATCTTTTCTCCTTAATTTTCATTTCTATTTTTAAATATTCAATGGAGAAAGTTTTCACGTAGTTCTGATCAAACTGAAGATTGCTGAGAAGACTTTGAAGCCATGGGTGCTGTGGTCTACATTTTCCGAGACTGGCTCCAGGATTCCACCGCCGTGTCAAAGCCAAGACTTCCTTCCAAGATGACGATGTCCCTATACATGATACGACGACAAAGACGCTCTTCACGCCTCAAGAAAAAGGACGCAGCTTATAGGGACAAAGTTCCAAGAATTCGATGGAATCCTTGGTAGAAGCACGTCAAATCCATGTCAGTAACTACAATAATTGCAAGCTGTGGGCCACAGCTCCCATAGGGAAGGAGCTATGTAACAAAGTATTTATTATTTTATTAACAGAGTATCATTTTTGATGTTTATATTTTTCTACTCTGTAAACTTTCCTCATTTCTTATCTTTTTTATCATTCATAGTTTGTTCTTGCCTTAAATATATTGCTGTATCATCCTGAAGTTTGTCCTTCCTAATTTTCCACGTGGCAATATTATCTAGAATAAGTTGATACTCATGCTGTATATATTACATTTATAAATTAATTTGCCATATATCTATAAAATTTGTTATCAATTAAATTTTTGGCAATCTCATCAAATTATACTTCTAATGACCTTACAGCAATGATAAAAGTCGTTGAATGAGAGGGCTTGGCTCATCAGTGGCTAACCTTTTCAGCGTTTTAACCAAATTAATCTTCAGACCGCTCTACTGTTGTATTGAATCCTCTACAGGCTTATAAGCTTATATACTCAAGTTTCCTCAACACCCCTAAACTGACTTCCTTAGTAAATATAAGAAAACCAGTCCACCTTTACCATTTCATTAAGGTCTGTAGAGATGAAATTTGATGCTATTATTAAAAAGAAACATTGCCAAAAATAATTATTACAAATTTGAACTGTGTATATTGCTTAGATTCAAAAGTCAATGGTATTAGTGTGAAACCGTAATGAAGTGATATTGTCAAAGACAACGTGAATCAAATTGTTCATGTTGAGGAAGACTCGCTTGTATAAGGTTATACCCGGATTGAAAGATATTAGGCTTGGTCCGAGGGGTAGCTATAAGAACCTCCAAGAACCCTGTAGGTCCATTTGAATCGAAAAATATGCGAAAACTTCAAAAAGTTGGGGTAGACTGGTTTATATATAGGAAGAAGAAAGTTCAGTTGGCCATAGCTTTTCCATAGGATATTTCTAAGGGAAAAGCTATAAGAAACTCCAAGAATCCCGTATGTCCATTTGTATAGGTTCATATGCGAAACCTAAATTGAATTGAGGTAGAATGGTACATTTTCAAGAAAATTAAAGTTCAGTTACCATTGGATTTAGCATAGGTTCATTCTAAATGTCTCTTGTGACTGAGCAAAGCGAGTTCAGAGCTATTCAGGAATCGTTTTATTTATAAATTATCGGTTGTGTCCTTGTGTTGTGTGTTTAAATAGGAGAATCTAAATATCTAAGCCTCAGTGATTTTTATACTTTTAGGTTTTCGAAATGTTGGCGAAATTGGTACAAGCATATAGTAATATATTGGAAATAGTTCTCAGTGATAGATAGAGAGATTAAATATACTTTTATTAATCGTATATATGAAATTATATAGGGTTAATAGGAGAAAAAAATATTTTAATTAGAGGAATCCCACTGAGGGTCGTCTGGTATGATGTCACGCCCTGAAGTCGGACAGATCTCCCCGACTATTGCCATGTCGAGGAATAGCTTCAGAACAGACCTCTGCTCAGGTGACAGGTACTCGTCTTGCTTCTTAGAAAGGAAGACAACAGCGTCTTCTATCTCTCTCTCTCTCTATTTTCAATTATAACGATTTCTTACGATCCTCAGTGCGATGGAAGGTCTATTTGTGAACTTCTAAGATGTATGAGAATTTAATCATCCAATCATCTCTAATATTGTATCAGGATAGTCTGCATTTACACTCATAGACAGATAGAGATTCATCGAAACTTCTGTCTCCAACAGAAATGTTCAGTTGTATTATCAGTAGATTTTTTCCTAATCAAAATATTGTCTGTAAGGACCTTGCTGTACTCGAGTATTTCCTTTTGTGATAATATATTCTCGATGTGTTTTAAAAATAATTTATGTATTTATCTCAGAGAGATATTTTCATGTATAATACATATTCCTGATATTACCATTATTTTCTGTATATTTACTGATCATCTATCACCTTTTGCTTTATATTTTAGATTTTCTGAAATACTTTTTTTTATTAACAGTTGCAAATAATACACGCTATATCCGATCTGAATAATTGCGCGTGAAACTATTTACAATAATATATATTGTAGTAGAGTAGGTAACAGAATTGTCAAAAAGAAAATAAAAAATTAAGAAGAAGAGCGCGCGCATTAAATAAAAATATACATTAAATAAATAAGCAACAACCTAAGCAGATAGAAGAAATCGCAAGGTAGTTATTTACAATATGTTAAGCAATGATGGAAGCTTTGATTTATTGAAGTTATCTGTAATAATTAGTATCGTGGAGAGAGAAAGTTGATAAAGTTGAGCTATTTGCAATGAAATACTTGCTGCGCGATTCATCATATATACACTCATTAGCGAAATTAAAGGAAGTTGTTTCTTTCAGCATGTACGATATCGGGATACAGACAATAACTAAAAGAGAAAAACTAACGGCAACGAGTTTCTTCATAGAAAAGGTATAAGCTTGGCGAGATTTCATATAATAACGTCTTTCGACAAGCTTGTATTCGTATTACAGCCTGTTGAAGGATGTTATTGTCCAACTAAACTTGACAAGTTTATATCTCGGTAATAAAGAATCTTGTCGCTGTTAGGTTTTATTCCTTCTTCGAAATTGTATCAGGCAATTCCACCTATTGTAATTCAGACAATAACTCTGAAAGATATTTGATACAAACTTTATTTCATTGAAAACACACGAAATAACCAAGTGTGAACAAAATTGCCTTTATCTCCTTCTAAAAAAAAAGACGACTGGCGCAATCAAAAGACGCTCCACTACCTTAAGTTTTGTCTATGTCTGTATATCCGGCATATTAGAAGGATTCCTGAAACTATGTAAATGAGATTTGAGTACAGTCGGAATAGATTTACATTGTTTCTTTGAGCATTGCTCTTCATCAAACACTATATAACCAGAAAGCCATCTAGCGAATATATTTTATAATTTTAACAATAAAGCTTTTTTTCTAGAATAAATAACTAAATACTACATCTGAAAACCTTAATATGGTGATGATATATTTCAGATATGGGAAATTGATGAATATTCTTAGTGGTTTTGATAAATTAGGCTTCAGACCGCTTTCTAGTAGAGGAAATATTTTCAATACAATAGTAGGGCGGCCTGGAGAATAATTTGGCGAAATCGCTGAGAGAGTTTACCACTGATGAGCCAAGCCTTATTTCCCTTATCTACAAATTTCTATCACTGCAGTAAGGTATTTTAGAAGTCGAATTTAATGATTTATTCGAAAATAAGTATTGATGTTAAAAGAGTTTTAAAAACCAATCGGGTATTTATTATAATATTGGAGGTGTATTATTTTTCTAAGTGTAGAAGCGCTGGACAGGAGACACAATATCGACAAACACTATGTACAAGTTGTACAAAAAAACTGCGGGAAATGCCGGACAAGTTTCCGAACGTTGTCAATATCCTCAGTGATTAAGTGGTCGATGAGGTCTTAATTCTCGAGGTCCCATTATTGGACGCTTCCTTCCGAATTGTCTTTTCTTCCTTATGTGCTGTTAGTACATCTCTCATTGTTGTAATTCACATAGCAACTGGCATTTTTGCTACCGTAGTTTATTGATATACCATTCCCACTGTTAGTACATCTCTCATTGTTGTAATTCACATAGCAACTGGCATTTTTGCTACCGTAGTTTATTGATATACCATTCCCACTGTTAGTACATCTCTCAATTATTTTTATTCACATAATTCATATCCACTTGGTTACCATGGTTAGGGTTTAGCGCTCAGTTTTAGCGTCCAATTTGACGGGAAAGGCGAGCTTTATTTTCATATATCGTTTTCTTCTCCGCAAAATTTCTATATAAATAAATATATATGGTAATTTAAACCAACAACCCCATATTGTATAATATAACAAGATCGTAATGTATAATAAACACTTCTGTAAATAATTATACGCAGGATTGACATGTGCCATTACAAAACAATATATAATGTACTTTGCACAAACTGAGGATAATTAAATAAAACTCTGTAATACAATAAGATCTGAGCTAGATAGCAAGGATTGGAGTAAAGGAAGTCCAACAACATGTAAAAACGAGCCTTAGAAGATGTCAGGGCGTTGTCATGAGTCGCTAAGAGTTTACAATGACATCTCTTCCGATCCACGCCCTTATTGCATCCACTGAAACCCAGTATTTTCTCTCGGCAAAGATATATAAGCCTCCACCAGGGCCGAAAATAGATAATCACTCCACCATCAGCGGGAGCCCTCGTCACTTCATCTTTTGATACTCGACCATGTAGAACAGTAAGAACTTTTCTCATATCTCCATCTACTGCTAGCTCGACTTGTATCTGTTCACTTAACTTTCCTAGTACAACTATGTTCCTTCGTTTTTTGTGTTGAAATTTCTGTCTTCCATTCTGCCTCGACCACGACTGCCTGTACTCTGTGAGAACTGTTAAAGGTCTTCCAAGGTGCAAAAAGGTACTGGAAAACTCTCCACACTCTGACTGTTCCTCTCGGTTACCACAGTAAAGTGAGATACCCTCAGGCTATCACACCATAACACCGGTGTGTTAAAAAAGTATCGCGACATTTAAATTTTCGCGGGTTACGTATATTAGAATTTCGATCTTTTTGTGGCTTTATGTTGGTACTCATGTCTCTCACCTATGCCAACAAGCTCGGCCATTTTGAATGTTCACTTAATTGTTGACAGCTGCTTTGCTTGCAGGTGTTTTGGATCGTCTTCGAATTTTACCTATTAAAAAAAATGGATCAATACACCTGTATCAATATTTTTGTGAAAAACGAAATTAAGTGCGCGGATGCATTCCGAATGTTGACTGTGGCATGCGGAGAAGCTACCTTGGACCGAAGCAACGTTTATCGGTGGTACAAAATGTTCTCAGAAGGCCGAGAAGATGTGAACGACGAAGAGCGTGCCGGACGCCCGAGCACTTCAACAACAGACGAAAAAATTAATGAAGTGGAGAAAATGATATTGGCCAATCGTCGAATCACCGTTAGAGAAGTTACTGAAGACCTAAATATATCGATTGGCTCGTGCCATTTGATTTTTATCAATGATTTGGGCATGAGACGGGTCGCCGCGAAATTCGTACCAAAATTGCTCAATTGCGACCAAAAACAGCATCGCATGAACATTGCTAATGATATGTTGGACTCTGTCCGCGACGATCCAAATTTGCTCCAGAGGGTCATAACTGGTGACGAAGCGTGGGTTTATGGTTATGCCGTGGAAACCAAAGCTCAATCATCTCAATGGAAGCTGCCGCACGAACCAAGACCGAAAAAAGCGCGCCAAGTTCGGTCGAATGTGAAAGTTTTGCTGACAGTTTTCTTCGATTGCAGGGGCGTGGTGCATCATGAGTTCTTGCCACAGGGTAGAACGGTCAATCCGGAATATTGCCAGCAAGTTATGCGCAATTTGCGCGAATCAATCCGCCAGAAACACTCGGATTTGTGGAAGAACAAAAATTGGCTTTTGCACCACGATAACGCCCCTGCTCACACATCGTTGCTTGTGCGCGACCTTTTGGCCAAAAACAACACACTAATGATGCCGCAGCCACCGTATTCACCAGATCTGGCCCCCTGTGACTTTTTCTTGTTCCCTAAACTGAAGAGGCCCATAAAAGGACGACGTTATGCTACGCTTAACGAGATAAAGACGGCACCGAAGGAGGAGCTGAAAAAGATTTTAAAAAATGATTTTTTTGAAGTAGTTCGAAGATTGGAAAAACCGTTGGCACAAGTGTATAATATCTCATAGGGATTACTTTGAAGGGGACAAAATAGGTATTCATGAATAAATAAATATTATTTGAAAAAAAAAAAAAAGTCGTGATACTTTTAGAACACACCTCGTATATATATATATTGGAATTTTGCCGGGAGGAAATTGATCTATAAGAGTACAGGGCACCTCTCCCGTCAAATTAAATATCAAACCTAGACGTCATCTATTGACGACCGCAAACTACCGGCCTCAGGTCGGCGACAAAGCGACCAACTAGATACCATGGTTTCGGGCAGACGAAGGCTATTAGCCCGAAACCATGGTCTCTAGGTGGACGCTTCTCAGTTTTACAAAGCTGGTGTTGTGGCTTTGTCACCTACCCACGGCCGCTAGTTTGCGGTAACGGTAGAAAGGCGCTCTATGCTTTCATGTATAAATAATTCTATAATGTACACGATACTAAAATGATATATCACAAGATGTCTCAAAATCCACGCAAGAAATAATTTTGATATAAAACATAGGTTCATATTTAAATATGGTATATTTGTTTTATTGGTTCTTAAAGTGTAAACACAGTATATATATAGAGTTATATGGGAAACAGCATATCAGATAAATGCCCTCCATACAGCTCAAGAGACAATTCAATTACTGTCACTTCCTGGTCCTGTAATTTCCCGTTCTGGTGAACAGAATTGGCTTCCCTCATCATGCGGTTTATCGCCACTGGATCCTTTTAAAGGTTTTTTTTAAGTCTAAGGTTTATGCAACACAAATGCCCAACTCCACTCATGTCCTGAAGGAATAGATTAAATGCTGTATCAACCAAATTCTTACACATCTATGCAAATCGGTCATGGAAATTTTTAACATAAAGTTTGGTCTGTGCCAGCAAAGCTTTAGAGGTAATTTAACAAATATGTAATTCAATAGACAACGCTGATTCGTAGTGTTTATGAAATATTCGCACATTTTAATTACAAATGTGTTCATTTTCTATCAAAATTATTTTTTGCATAATATTTGGATACTTTGTGTGTACGAACATATAATTTAAATTATCAACTATGCAAGAATATATGTTTCTTATAAATAAAACATATTTATTGTAACACAAAGCAATAACGCGCCATCTATACATATAAAATAAAAGGATTTAAAAGCGCGAATGTTTCTTTTATACATAAAACGAACATCTACTGTCCCTACTGCGATGAAAAAATATATTGGGAGGGCAGTGGTGAAGAGCATTGCTCGAAGCAAATATTTGAATGTAATTCTACTGTCCTATAAGCTTATGTACATAGTGTACTTGAAAACACCATTTCTAAGATTCCCTCCTTCAGTGTAGCATATAAAAGCAGAATGATCCAATACAGTATTAGAGCTCTGAGAAGCGGTCTGGTGGATTAAATTGGCGAAACCGCTGGGGGGTTCACCACTGATGAGCCAAGCCCTCCCAATATATTTTTTCATCGAAGTAGGGACATTAGATGTTCGTTTTATGTATAAAAGAAACATTCGCGCTTTTAAATCCTTTTATTTTATACATATTTATTGTGCTGTGTGTAGCCTAACTGCACTGAGTATATTATGGATGGATATAGCCAGTTAGGACAGTAGAGAGGGAAAATATTTTCAAACTAGAAACATATACCTGCGCACACATGAATAGTTTAGAATTTAGAATAAAAGAATGGAGTGTGTCGGTTTATACAGGAGAACTTGGATAATTCCAACGTCTTTAATTTGAATATTTATCTTGGTCCCTAGAATTTTCTATAAATAGAATTTCCGTTTTTAATTCGAATTTTTGGATGATTTGAATTATTTTGGTCTTTTGGGATATGAATTATCCAAGTTCGACTGCACTATGTAATTAAACACATTCATGGACAAAACATAAAGAAGTGGAAAGTCTTTTGATATCGAGGTCGTTTTTTAAGGAGGAAAATTTACACATTGGTTATCTCGTTTGTCTTCAATGATGATTACTGTAATATCTTTCAGAATTATTGTCTGAATCCCGATATACATTCTAAAAGGTACAACTTGTTCACACTTGGTTATCTCGTGTATCTTTAATAAAGTTCACTGTAATATCTTTCAGATTTACTGTCTGAATCCCGATATACGTACATACTGAAAGGTACAACTTGTTCACACTTTGTTATCTCGTGTATCTTCAATAAAGGTCACTGTAATATCTTTCAGAGTTATTGTCTGAATCCCGATATACATGCTAAAAGGTACAACCTGTTCACACTTGGTTATCTCGTGTATCTTCAATGATGATCACTGTAATATCTTTCAGAGTTTTTGTCTGAATCCTGATATACATGCTAAAAAGTACAACCTGTTCACACTTAGTTATCTCGTGTATCTTCAATAAAGATCACTGTAATATATTTCAGAGTTACTGTCTGAATCCCGATATACATACTGAAAGGTACAACTTGTTCACACTTGGTTATCTCGTGTGTCTTCAATAAAGGTCACTGTAATATCTTTCAAAGTTATTGTCTGAAGCCCGATATACATGCTAAAAGGTACAACCTGTTCACACTTGGTTATCTCGTGTATCTTCAATAAAGTTCACTGTAATATCTTTCAGAGTTGCTGTCTGAATCCCGATATATATACTGAAAGGTACAACTTGTTCACACTTTGTTATCTCGTGTGTCTTCAATAAAGGTCACTGTAATATCTTTCAGAGTTATTGTCTGAATTCTGATATACATGCTCAAAGCTACTACTTACTTAGGTGTTGTTCATCAGTGTAAATCTATACTCAATTTTGTGGAGAATCATTTACATACGAACAATTATAAAGACGGATACTATACAAGTCCCAAATTCAATAGTGAAATGTGTAGAACACTATCGATACATTTCATATATATAGGACCAAGTTAAAGAATTCAAGATCAATATTTCATATTGTGGAATTCACTTTTAAATTTTTGAAATTATCGCTTTCAAATATGTCCAAATTACATAATTTTGTAACTAACTTCTGTAAATTTTATTGGTAGTTACCAATAAATCAAACTCTATTCAAAAGGCGTTTCAGATAATTACCGAATACATCAACCAGATCTCTTACATCCTGCCATCCATTTCAGCTGCAGAATAGTGTAATAAAGACTAATTTCTTCAGGTCTTCAGATACTTGTATGAAGATATATCCATTCATGGAAAATACTGAGGTAAGTTGTACCTTTTAGCATGTATATCGGGATTTAGAAAATAACTCTGAAAGATATTACAATGACCTTTATTGAAGACACACGAAATAACCAAGTGTGAACAAGTTGTACCTTTTAGCATGTATATCGGGATTCAGACAATAACTCTGAAAGATATTACAGTGACCTTTATTGAAGACACTCGAGATAACTTAGTGTGAACAAGTTGTAACTTTTAGCATGTATATCAAGATTCAGACAATGACTCTGAAAGATATTACTGTGACCTTCATTGAAGACACTCGAGATAACCAAGTGTGAACAAGTTGTACCTTTTAGCATGTATATCGGGATTCAGACAATAACTCTGAAAGATACCCTCATGAACAAAACTTAAGGAAGTTGTACCTTTAAGCATGTATACCAGGATTCAGACAATAACTCTGAAAGATATTACAGTGACCTTTATTGAAGACACACGAGATAACCAAGTGTGAACAGCATCTGTTTACTTCAAAACCAGCAATTAATAAATAATAATTAGTAAGACATATAGATACTCTTATTAAAACATATAAATATATTTTGTGTTAACAGGAAATTAAATAAATATAATTAATACAACAAACAGATCTTGTTAATAACTAAATATTAAATAAAAATAGTTTTGAAGATATTTGTTGGTTGGAAATTGGTTTGTAAAAACTATAGCTGCATCAACCAATAATTTATTTCATTTCCCACGTGTTAGCGACTCGCTGTCACTGTTGATATTCCTCTGGGGAGAGTGAGTTATTGAAACGTCGGTGTTTAAACTAATTATTGGTTAGTATGGCTAAATAAAGATATGATTAGTTTGTCATATATATTGTTTTTTCATGTGTTAAGCGTCTTTACGCAAATTTGGCCTTAAATACCCATTTCTTGACTTTTCGGGAAGCCATTGGGGCCAAAAAAGATTTTTTGGTCACAGTGGTTACAGCCTTCTCCACGCTGACGAGCGCCAACAGCGCGAAACGCGTTCGTGGATGGCTTTTCTTGATTTATCAAGAAATTGGGTTGGCCAAATATCTCGGAGCAAGCTAAATAAACGTTTAGTTTATTTTTGCTCCACTAGATGGCGCTCTGCCATCTAAAAAGCACATGTGCTCGTGGTCAGGAGATGCCGTCTTTATTTTTAATATATATATATATATATGTTATTTAAAAATATTATTTTATTTTTTAAATTATAATTTCATAGATTCAAAAATTATTAAATCGACCGCCATTGTTCTTCCCCGATGGCCGGCTCAAAACTTTTGTACATTATGTAAATAATGTCTTTTATACGTTCCTTAGCTCAATTAAAGCAAGCTCTGATCAAAACCATTATTATTTTTATTTCAAGATTTTTAACCACGACTGCATCACCATTACCATAATCCTCAACATGATCTAAATTCAAGCAGAAAGTCTCAATATCTTTATATATATAACATATATATTATATATATATATTTCTGTTATAGCTAGCACACATAGTTATATATAAATAGAGATTATTAGTTAAATATATAGATATTGTTAAATAGAAATAACGCGCCATCTATATAATACAAAAAAAAAACACCAAAACGCGAATGTTTCTCTTTCACAAATAAATAAAAAATTCTACTGTCCTTATTGCGATGAAAAATATTAGAAGGGCTTGCCTCATCAGTGGTGAACCCTCCCAGCGGTTTCGCCAATTTTTAATCTACCAGACCGCTTCTTTAGAGCGCTAATACTGTATTGGATCATTCTGATTTTACATGCTGTCCTGGATGGTGGTATCTTAGAAATGGTATTTAAGCAAACTAGGAAATAAGCTTTTAGGACAGTTGAATTACATTCAAATAGATATAGTTGTTAGCAAATACATAAACATAATTAGCACAATTTACATATCTTGCTTTAGAAAACAATTAAACAAAGATAATTAATACAGCATACAGATCCCTTGGTGTTTGCATACACGAAAAATAAAGATATATGGTATAACATTCTCAGTCCTATTGTTAGAAAGTAATCAAATACACATAAAATTTATTTCAATATTCTTATTTTGTTGTTAAAACAAACAATCACAAAAAGAGAAAAGATCCAATTTTTATATGTGTACAATCAGCATTACTTCACGGTATATTTAAAGAACATCACAGAAATCTCTCCCAGACGATTTGTCATCGGAATCATTTCTATCCAATGATTGATCTCGGGTCTCTGTGATGGATTGTGATTGGCTGATATGCTATTGGCTTCTCCTATTTCATTGGCTAGATCACTCGGACGTTGTCTAGATATAATCTCCACAACAAGGTATGGATCTATGAATACAATATATAGCTTTATATGACATATATTATTGTCAAAATGGTGCGCAATAGCAGACAATACCTATTTAATTGGTTGTTGATGACAAACGTATGTTCTATTCAATATATAATTGGAGTTTTCTCCGGATATAATACCAACAGAGATCAAATTGCGAGAGACCAAAATCCCTTATGGTCAAAATCCGACAATAAAAAAAAAATCGAAACAATTTCAGAATTTGACAATTCAATAAAATCCTTTGTATCAATATTGAGTAAACAACACCAGGCCTCCAGGGAAAATTATCTTTTCAAAAACCTTTTAAATCTCTAGCTTTCGGGCATCAACGCCCTTATACAGAAGAAAACTTGGTATAATGATTTATCCTGTAGAAAGGCGTTCGTGCCCGAAAGTTAAAGATTAAAAAGGATTTTGAAAAGATAATTTTCCCTGGAGAACAGATATTTTTACTCAACAATCAGAATTTAAATTATTTAATTTTATTTCTTTAAAAGATAATTGATTGAAAAAATGCATAAGACCGCAATTCTTTATTTTCTTGGTTAAATGAAGTTTTCGGGCATGTTATTTTTCAGTTTTAGTTAGCTGAAGAAGAGTTTTACCGAAAGCTTCCTTTAAATAAGTAAATAAAAAAGCTGCGGTGTCTTATTTATTTATTTATTTTTTTGTATATATCAGCAATCCGGTGATAATGAATGCTTGAGGGAGAGAATGTTTATAAAATAGCATATTTTATATCAACGATATTAATTAATTCTCTTTTTCTTTTCATTTTTTGATTAGTTGGAGGTTTGTTTGTCGAGATTTCGACTCTTTCGGGATTCGAGATTGCTAAAATATCGACCCGAACCTATTTTATTACTATCTTCGATATTTCGACACGATTGTCCGACCATCTTATTTTAAAGAGGATTACTTCTTCAGAACCCTTTTTATCCATTGATGTGTATTTGTCAATCAGATCTGTCTCCGAACTGAATCAAATCAGAAATAATTCCCACTTATACATCAGTTGTTAGAATGGTTCTAGAAAAGTGTTTCTAAAGAAGCAAAGTCATTTTTAAAATATAGAAAAAGAGATATCAATAAATATTTGATCCAGATACGCACGCTATTATTTATTTAAAAACATACAAGGCATGTCCCATAAGTTCCCGGACTGGGTCCATAAAAAAAATGAAAAATGTAAATAAATTTGACTGTTTATTACCGAAAAAATATCTGGCAACATGGTGGTACCAATATCGAGGCGGTACTTGCGCGCGCTAAGGTCATTCTTATTTATTTAAAGGTTACACCTAGCGCTGCGGCGATTTTACGATGGAACAAAAATTGAAGCAGAGGATTTGTATAGAATTTTGTGTCAAACTTCAAATATCAGCAATCGATACTTTTGAAATGCTTAATAAAGCATTACCCAATGACGCCCCAAAGAGAACAACTATTTTTGAATGGCATTCTAGATTTAAAGCTGGCAGAATTTCCATTGAAGATGATCCTCGACAAGGACGCCCAAAATTTCAAAGGACTGATGAAAATGTGCAAAAAATCCCCGATTTGATAAAGAAAATCCTCGAACAACTTTGCTGGATCTAGAGCAAGACACAGGCATCTCTAAAACAGCGATTTGAAGGATCGTAACCGAATATTTGAAGCTCAAAAAGACTCCTGCAAAATTCATCCCAAGATTCCTCACTAAAAAGCAAAAACTGTGTCGGCTTGCAACCTGTCAGGACATGTTGGAAATGACAAGAACGGATCCGGAATGGAAAGACAAGATAATCACAGGCGACGAGACATGGGTCTATGGCTATGACCCTGAAACCAAGCGTCAATCTGCCGAGTGGAGAGGTCAGGATGAGCCTAGACCCAAAAATCCAGGATATTGAAATCCAGAAACAAGGTGTTGCTGGTCGCCTTTTTGGATAACAAGGGCATTGTTCATCACGAGTATCTTCCTGCAGGCCAAAGAGTTATTAAGGAAATGTATTTGGGCATTCTTCGCCGTCTAAGGGAAGCTATTCGAAAAAAAGGCCAGAAAAATGGACTAATGGTGACTGGATCCTACACCATGACAATGCCCGCCCTCACACAGCGCACTTGGTGACGAGGTTTTGGCGAAACACGGGTCACAAATCCTACCTCAACTACCCTATTCCCCAGACATAGCACCAAATGACTTTTTCCTGTTCCCCAAACTTAAAGCAGTTCTAAAAGGAAGACATTTTGACACCAGGGATGACATAATAGAAAAATTGCTGTTGGCATTGAAGATCATTCCGAAAGAGGCCTATAAAAACTGTTTCGACAATTGGGTGAAACGATGGCGCTGGTGCGTTGAGGCAAGGGGGGATTACTTTGAAAGTTTTAATATTTAAAAAAATATTTATCTTACCTTTTTTTAATGGACCCAGTCCGGGAACTCTTATGGGATAGCCTTGTATTTGACAATTGAGAAAAAAGGCATACTCCTTATCGTGCAACTGAAAGGAGTATATCTTTTTCTTTTCTTAATTTATTAACCTTATCCCAGTAAAATTTCACATTCGTACTTGATTTCAAATATTTGAGAATATTTTCCCATAGAAATGATTTCAATTAGTGCGAATGATGAATATGGGTAAAATAAGTCTGTGAATCATTTCATAGTAGAGAATACCTTAATTTTTGGTTGGAGATTTTGATTCTTCAAAAAATCCAACCCCACCAGCGAGTGCAAGTACTCAAACGGGGCTCTGACATATTTGTAAGTACAAAGTCGAACTGATTTTCACATGTGTAGACATGTGGTGTAGTTACAGTAAAAGCAGTCGCCAACTTCTTCCCACCATGATTATCATGGTCTGTACCACGTTTACAAGGAATAATAATGATAATTTAAAAAAGGTTGGAGATTTTGATTGATTTAAGTTGAACACTTCATCAACATTTTTATAAACTTTTTTTTGTCCTTTTGACGTTTTAGCGACACACTGTCGCCCTTTTACGAAGAAAGTACATACCTTCACTGATAATCTTTCCACCTTTTTTTTTAAAAGCGAAAGTGGGTCACCGAAACGTCAAAGGGACAATAAACGTTTATAAAAATGTTGATGAAATCTTAACTTGGTTTATATTATAGCCAATAGAATATTTATATTTGAAATTATTTAAAGGCTGATATTTTTATTTTAAATCAATTTCCTACTGTCTAATCAGTATTGAGAAATATATTGAGAAGGTCTGGCTCGAATCAATGAGAGTACACCAGTTTTCTCTACCAATCAGTTCCACTATTGTATTGGCATGATCTGGTTATATAGGCGGTATTTGGAAGAACTTTCAGTTATGGTAATTCAGGTAAACAGGGACATTTGCTTCAAGGAGAAGAAGGAATACACTCTTGGACAAACCTTAAGAAAATGGGAAGTCTTTGATATCCCTGGTTGTCTGTTTTTTTTTTTTTGTTTTTTTTTACGGAGAAAGAGGAAATTATGTTCATACAAGTGTACACTTATATGTGTAATTCATTACTGTTCCATGTAAATTTTATGTATGTATATTTCTTATCTTCTTTATAATATCATTTAATTTATATTTCAATCTTTTTCTTTTTAAAAATTAAAATCGTTAGCTTGTAATGTCAATAAAATTCTTTCAAACTGTAAAAAGAAAAATCTTGTTAAGCGGAAATAAGCAATGAAAATGTTAATGATAATAATCAATAATTGATGGAGGCTGAAGTGATTGATGGCCTTCTACATTATCGTTTGGTATTTATCAGGGATTCTGTCCTATGTACAAGAAATGAGGTCATTTTAAATCGATTACCTCATTTCATAAATAAAACAGATTATCTTCTCCTGTTCTTGCTGCGATGAAACCTAATGTTATTGTCATGAAACCATCTGGTGGATTAAATTGAGGAAACCTCTAAGAAGTTTCAGCACTGATGAGCCACGCCCTCCCAATATATTTTCGTCGCAGTAAGTACAGTAGAAAGCAGTTTTATTTATAAATGCACCAAAATATCGCTAAATTGGTTTCATTTTTTAATTAAAGGATTACTGCCAGATACTAACCTACGATAGCATCAAAAGTCTAGCCATAGAAAGGAAGCTCTGAGAGGACAGGAATACTGCCAGCCACCAACCTACAATACCAACAAGAGTCTAGCCATAGAAAGTAAGCTATGAGAGGACAGGAATACTGCCAGCCACCAACCTACAATACCATCAAATGACTAGCCATAGAAAGGAAGCTCTGAGAGGACAGCAATACTGTCAGCCACCAACCCACAATACCATCAAAAGACTAGACATAGAAAGGAAGCTCTGAGAGGACAGGAATACGGCCAGCCAACAACCTACAATACCATCAAAAGAATAGCCATAGAAAAGAAGCTCTAAGAGGACAGGAATACTGCCAGCCACTAACCTACAATACCATCAAAAGACTAGCCATAGAAAGGAAGCTCTGAGAGGACAGGAATACTGCCAGCCAACAACCGACAATACCATCAAAATAATAGCCATAGAAAAGAAGCTCTGAGAAGACAGGGATACAGCCAGCTATCAACCTACAATACCATCAAAAGACTAGCCATATAAAGGAAGCTCTGAGAGGACAGGAATACTGCCAGCCAACAACCGACAATACCATCAAATGACTAGCCATAGAAAGGAAGCTCTGAGAGGACAGCAATACTGTCAGCCACCAACCCACAATACCATCAAAAGACTAGACATAGAAAGGAAGCTCTGAGAGGACAGGAATACTGCCAGCCACCAACCTACAATACCATCAAATGACTAGCCATAGAAAGGAAGCTCTGAGAGGACAGCAATACTGTCAGCCACCAACCCACAATACCATCAAAAGACTAGACATAGAAAGGAAGCTCTGAGAGGACAGGAATACGGCCAGCCAACAACCTACAATACCATCAAAAGAATAGCCATAGAAAAGAAGCTCTGAGAGGACAGGGATACAGCCAGCTATCAACCTACAATACCATCAAAAGACTAGCCATAGAAAGGAAGCTCTAAGAGGACAGGAATACTGCCAGCCACTAACCTACAATACCATCAAAAGACTAGCCATAGAAAGGAAGCTCTGAGAGGACAGGAATACTGCCAGCCAACAACCGACAATACCATCAAAATAATAGCCATAGAAAAGAAGCTCTGAGAAGACAGGGATACAGCCAGCTATCAACCTACAATACCATCAAAAGACTAGCCATATAAAGGAAGCTCTGAGAGGACAGGAATACTGCCAGCCACCAACCTACAATACCATCAAAAGACTAGCCATAGAAAGGAAGCTCTGAGAGGACAGGAATACGGCCAGCCAACAACCTACAATACCATCAAAAGAATAGCCATAGAAAAGAAGCTCTGAGAGGACAGGGATACAGCCAGCTATCAACCTACAATACCATCAAAAGACTAGCCATAGAAAGGAAGCTCTAAGAGGACAGGAATACTGCCAGCCACTAACCTACAATACCATCAAAAGACTAGCCATAGAAAGGAAGCTCTGAGAGGACAGGAATACTGCCAGCCAACAACCGACAATACCATCAAAATAATAGCCATAGAAAAGAAGCTCTGAGAAGACAGGGATACAGCCAGCTATCAACCTACAATACCATCAAAAGACTAGCCATATAAAGGAAGCTCTGAGAGGACAGGAATACTGCCAGCCACCAACCTACAATACCATCAAAAGACTAGCCATAGAAAGGAAGCTCTGAGAGGACAGGAATACGGCCAGCCAACAACCTACAATACCATCAAAAGAATAGCCATAGAAAAGAAGCTCTGAGAGGACAGGGATACAGCCAGCTATCAACCTACAATACCATCAAAAGACTAGCCATAGAAAGGAAGCTCTAAGAGGACAGGAATACTGCCAGCCACTAACCTACAATACCATCAAAAGACTAGCCATAGAAAGGAAGCTCTGAGAGGACAGGAATACTGCCAGCCAACAACCGACAATACCATCAAAATAATAGCCATAGAAAAGAAGCTCTGAGAAGACAGGGATACAGCCAGCTATCAACCTACAATACCATCAAAAGACTAGCCATATAAAGGAAGCTCTGAGAGGACAGGAATACTGCCAGCCAACAACCTACAATACCATCAAATGACTAGCCATAGAAAGGAAGCTCTGAGAGGACAGGAATACTGCCAGCCAACAACCTACAATACCATCAAAAGAATAGCCATAGAAAAGAAGCTCTGAGAGGACAGGGATAGAGCCAGCTATCAACCTACAATACCATCAAAAGACTAGCCATAGAAAGGAACCTCTGAGAGGACAGGAATACTGCCAGCCACCAACCTACAATACCATCAAAAGACTAGCCATAGAAAGGAACTTCTGAGAGGAAAGGAATACTGCCAGCTACCAACCTACAATACCATCAAAAGAATAGACATATAAAGGAAGCTCTGAGGGGACAGGAATACTGCCAGCCACCAACCTACAATACCATCAAAATACTAGCCATAGAAAAGAACTTCTGTGAGGAAAGGAATACTGCCAGCTACCAACTTACAATACCATCAAAATAATAGACATATAAAGGAAGCTCTGAGGGGACAGGAATACTTCCAGCCAATCAATAGATTGCGAAGAAATTAAAACAAAAATAAATTGTGGTCTCTCGGCCAAAATATATATTATAGATGGATTTATTCATTAATTAAAATCAATACCATAATGCATATTAAACACATCGGCATATAAAAAAGGTTAAATTTAATAAATTATAATAACTTCAGCATAAATTACCTCTAATAGGTTATATTTAAGTAAAAAAAAATGAGTTTGCCTAACGCAATTTCATAGAATAAAAATATATATTGAACAAATTTGGAGAAATGTAAAGTGAAATGGAGCCTTCCTAATCAGAGTAATGAGGCAGACGATTCAAATAAATTAGGCATGAGAACTTCCTTAACATTGTCGTCTAATGTTTTATTATTTTAATTACACTTTTTTGGTTGATAAATTGTGGATTGACATGAATTTTTAGTTATTATTTAAGATATATCAGTTATAAATAATATATGCATTTTTTTGATTTCTTTGTTTCCAACAACATTCACGCTAATATTTTTATAGATATTTAAAATATAGAGAAAATGACAAAATAGAATATATATACAACATGAAGTTTCAGAAAGAAGGTATTTATGTTCCAAAAGAAACGAGAAAAATGTTCCTCTTCAAATATATACAAGGTATGTCCCATAAGTTCCCGGACTGGGTCCATAAAAAAATAAATAAATGAAAAATGTAAATGAATTTGACTGTTTATTATAGAAAAAATATCTGGCTACACGGTGGTACCAATATCAAGGCGGTACTTGCGCGCGCGCCAAGGTTATTCTAATTTATTTAAAGGTCACACCTAGCGCTGCGGCGATTTTACGATGGAACAAAAATTGAAGCAGAGGATTTGCATAGAATTTTGTGTGAAACTTCAAATATCAGCAACCGAAACTTTTGAAATGCTTAATAAAGCATTCCCCAATGACGCCCCAAAGAGAACAACTGTTTTTGAATCGCATTCTAGATTTAAAGCTGGCAGAATTTCCATTGAAGATGATCCTCGTCAAGGACGCCCAAAATTTCAAAGGACTGATGAAAATGTGCAAAAAATCACCGATTTGATAAAAGAAAATCCTCGAACCACTTTGCTGGAGCTAGAGCAAGACACAGGCATCTCTAAAACAACGATTGGAAGGATCGTAACCGAAGATTTGAAGCTCAAAAAGACTCCTGCAAAATTCATCCAAAGATTCCTCACCAATGAGCAAAAACTGTGTCGGCTTGCAACCTGTGAGGACATGATGGAAATGACAAGAACGGATCCAGAATGGAAAGACAAGATAATCACAGGCGACGAGACATGGGTCTATGGCTATGACCCTGAAACCAAACCTCAAACTGCCGAGTGGAGAGGTTAGGGTGAGCCAAGACCCAAAAAATCCAGAAACAAGGTGTTGCTGGTCGCTTTTTCGGATAACAAGGGCATTGTTCATCACGAGTATCTTCCTGCAGGCCAAACAGTTATTAAGGAAATGTATTTGGGCATTCTTCGCCGTCTAAGGGAAGCGATTCGAAAAAAAAGGCCAGAAAAATGGACTAATGGTGGCTGGATCCTACACCATGACAATGCTCGCCCTCACACAGCGCACTTGATGACTAGCTTTTTGGCGAAAAACGGGACACAAATCCTACTTCAACCACCCTATTTCCCAGACATCGCACCAAATGACTTTTTCCTGTTCCCCAAACTCAAAGCAGTTCTAAAAGGAAGACATTTTGACACCAGGGAAGACATAATAGAAAAATCGCTGCTGGCATTGAAGAGCATTCCAAAAGAGGCCTATAAAAACTGTTTCGACAATTGGGAGAAACGATGGCGCTGGTGCGTTGAAGCAAGGGGGGGATTACTTTGAAAAGTTTTAATAAAAAAAATTTAAAAAAATCTTACCTTTTTTTTTTTATGGACCCAGTCCGGGAACTTATGGGACATACCTTGTATAAGAAGCCTCTGGCACCAAACATATTTTTGGTCGCAGTGGTACAGCCTGCTACTCGCTGGCGAGAGCGCCAACAGCGCGAAACGCGTTTTGGATGGCTTTTCTTGATTTATCAAAAGATTGGGTTAACCAAATATCAGGGAACAGGCTAAATCAATGTTTAGTTAATTTCTGTTCCACTAGATCGCGCTTTGCCATCTAAAAAAGCACATGTGCTCTTGGTCAGGATATATTAATACTTTCTTTATTTTTAATAAATATTTATATATATTTTGAAAATAGAGAGAGAGAGCAATCCATAAATAGATATTTAATTAAAAAGGTATATATTGGATCCAAATATTAATTGACGTGGCGCTGAGTTTGTTGTTTACATAAATACCTTGTTGTACCTTGATAAAGGTTGGCGTTCAGCCCAAACAAATATAGGTAAATAAATTATATTTTTATTCAATATAAGCCTTTTTAATTGAAGATCGATTTATATATTGCTTTCTCTTTTTCAAAAAAAATTATCTAAAATTCTTGATTTTGAATTATCTAAGAAAATTGTTAAATTGTTAAAATTCGCTTTCTTGAAGAATCGAGTAAACCAAACTCTTACATGTTTAAGACTGCTGGTCTATATAATTTCTCACTTTTCTAATCTATATTTTATAAATTAAAATTTTACTGCCATATTTATAACTTAATGAAGTATTGCAATAGGAGTTCGTACACGTCTCTGAATAAATTATCAGTGAATTATTAAAATTAATTTGCATATATTTGAATATATTATATTTCTTATAATCTATATAATTATAGTATATACTTCTAAATATATTTGAGTCTCAACTCTCAATTCCGAAATTTATATTTTTTCCCTATTCGTTCAGAATTTTCTCTAATTTGTCATCGAATTTGTTGTCAAACAATGAATTTGTCTATACTTATTTTTAGCTAATAAATATTCAAAATTATATATTTCTTCAAGGCTAATTGTACAACTTCTGGGACAATTCCTGTCCCAGATTGGACAATTGGTATTTAGGCAAACTGGAGGGTTCACCACTGATGAGCCAAGCCCTCCCAATATTTTTCAACGCAGTAATTACAGTAGAATTTTATTTTACTTATGTGTGAAAGAAAAATTCGAGCCTTAATGTTTTCATTCGCTATATCGTTATTGCTTTATAAAAGATGCATATTATTTACATTTTGAATTACTATTTAATCTGAGGCTTGACTTCCATAATTTTATAAGTGACAATATCATACGAAAATATGTACAAAGATATTTATTCCGATAGATGGTGATAACCATCAGTGTAATGTTTAGTTATCCCACATTGTATAGTGTCTAAGATATTCGACTTCCATCCAGAAGGCCCGGGTTCGATTCCCGGCGTGGGAATATTTTTCGGGGCTCAAAAATCATCCATTCTAGTTAGCAGGCCCGTAAATAAAGATATTTCCAATGTTTAGTTACATTCTATATAGTAAATATGAAAAAGAAGAATTTGAAAAATTAAGCTACCCTTAGAAATAGCTAACGAACATCCGGTATAATAGCCTACAAAAGCTTTGATCAAGAAGAGAAAGTAATAAGAAAAAAAATACCAAAAGAACATAAAAGAATGCAATAACCCTTGTGGGAATGGGTGGTCATCGAATATCTCTGTCAACAACCCAGTACATCTTTCTGCCAGGCTAGCCCCTTACGCAAATAGCGCTCAAGTTTTATTCCTTCTTCTCTTCGTTTGGTCGATTATTCTGTGGGTAGAATAAATTCTGGAATTCTTCTTTTGTTAATGGACTGGAAAAATTACGATTTTATTGCCGTTTAAAATAGAATAACTTATTTTATTTTTATAAATATAATTTTTGGATGTCTTTTGTAACTAAAAATATTGAAGAACGATATATATTTACTTATATATATATATAATTTGTTATTTCAATAGCGCTTTCAACTTTATTTGCATAGTTAAAAGTTAGAAATGGAATATTAAAAATCAGTGAAGAGTGAATAATTTAGATTTAATTGAGGAGATGAATTTGTTTGTTTCAAATTTAATTCAATATATATATGTAATATTGTTGCAAATGTGATGATCCTTTCGACGTATGGATAAACTGGTAGTCGTGTACGTGAGGCGAGTGTCGATGTTCTTCCCACACGCGGACAACAAGAAGCAGAGGCAGGGCTAGATATTAGCACCGAGAGTGATCGGGGACAGCCCACGGGACAGAGGTAGAGGCCATGAGACAAACTTGGATGCTTATCACCGAGACATGGAGAGAGAGACTGCGTGAGACAGAAGCCGTATGTCGATGGCCACATCCTAGAACATCTGCTGACCCCCTGCCAAAACCTGCCCTGTTTTCAGGGGTCGTCTATAAAGAGTCCCTGGGGGACCCACATGGGCTGGGCGTTGGCTTTTTCCTCCCCTCTGTCCCTGCCACCAGCTGACAGAACACTCTTTGTATCTTTATTTTGACGTTAACATTTTTAGTTTTACATACAAATAGGCGTTTACAGGTATTATTAATGAAGATATAGCATATATACAAAATATGGGGGTGGTTGCAAATAGAAACGGTGTACATTTTAAAAGAAGGGTAGAATCTTTTAAGGTATCGGCTCTAATTGGAAGATATGTGACATATACTAAAGGTGTCATACAGTTTTAAAAATACGATATATATATATAACTGAAATATTGGTAAAATAAATTATATTTTGATCCAATATATGCCTTTTTATTTAAATATATATATTTTTTTATTTTTGATGCATTAGCGCGCCATCTGTTATCAAAAGTGGAAACTATTTTAGACGCGTAAGATTTAAAAAAAAAATAAAAAAGATTCTACTGTCCTTACTGCAATGGAGAAATTAATGCCAGTAAAGGCAGTAAAAATTGTTTAATTTATAAAAGAATCATACGCGTCTAAAATAGTTTCGAATTTTCATATATACGAGGGGTGTCCCATAAGTCCGTGGCCCGACATATAAAGAAAATGACTAATAAAATGATTATGATTTATTCTTCAACATAATCCCCTTTAAGGTCTATACACTTTTTCCAGCGATGTTCTAATGCTTTTATGCCCTCCAAAAAGAACGATGTTTCAAGTGACTCAAAAAATGAGATTATAGCATCAATGACCTCTTCATCTGACCTAAAATGAATGCCAGAAAATGATTTTTTCAAATGAGGAAATAGGTGGAAGTCAGACGGAGCTATATCTGGTGAAAAGGGTGCATGTGGTAAAGGTTCAAAGCCAGAATCATAAATAGCAGCCATGGCTTGCAGCGACCGATGACTCGGAGCATTGTCTTGATGGTAAACAATTTTCCTGGACAACTTTCCTCTTCTCTTTTCTTTAATAGCTTTTCGTAGTTGCTTCACAAGATTTGAATAATAATTGCCAGTGATGGTTTGACCCTTATTCAGAAAGTCTAGAAGAAGTACACCCTCGGAATCCAAAAAGACAGACACCATAACCTTCCCTGCTGATGGAACTGTCTTGGCTTTCTTGGGGGAGGGGAACCGGAGTGTCTCCATTGCATCGATTGTTGCTTGAACTCTGGTGTAAAGTGATGGGCACAAGTCTCATCCATGGTAACAAATCTATTAACAAATTCCTCTGGATTGGCTTCAAATAACGCAAGATTGTCCGAAGATAACTTTCTCCTCACAGCCTTTTGATCGGGTGTCAAAAATTTGGGAAACCAACGGGCAGAAATCTTCCTGAGGCCCAAGTGTTCTCTCATGATCCGATCCACTGTTGTTTTTGGAATACCCAAGGTCTCTTCTATCTGACGAACTGTCATTTTTCTGTCCAACATAACCAAATCATGCATCTTGTCGATGTTTTCTTGAGTGACTCAACAGGTCTTCCTGGTCGATGTTCGTCTTCGGTGCTGATCCTCCCTAATTAAACGCAGCTACCCAATTTTTTACTGTGCTATAGGAAGGAGTATCTTCGCTTAATGTATCCACCATATCCTCATAGATTTCCTTCGGCGACATTCCTTTCTTACAAAGATATTTTATTACAGCACAAATCTCGTTTGTCTCCATTTTAGATGATTCCTGTTTCTTGTCCTCTTTCAGAACCTATAACAAAAAAACGGTTAGTTGTAGAAACTTAAAAATATACATATCTTTATACAAGGCTTTAAGGTATATATGGTAAAATTTATTAGTTTCAAATATTTCGTTCTCATGGTTGGGCCACGGACTTATGGGACACCCCTCGTATAACCAAACAGGACTCTGGTACATTTATATGTGCAAAGGTCTAACTACTTTTCACATGTGTAGACATGTGGTGCACTTACAGTAAAAGCAGTCATCAACTTCTACCCACCATGATTATAATGGCCTGTACCACGTCTACTAGGGATAATAATAATATATTTTTAAAAATCTAATATATAATATGAAAATCATTTGAAATGAATTGGAGGATTCATATGCTTTTAATTTATCACATATATGTCTTATAATACATATTATATGCAAATTTGCCATTCAATTATGTAAAATTTAAAATAAAATAAATGTAAAATAAAATACCAAACGATCGTGACGGCAGAGAAAAGAGGGAATCTAGAGCAAATATTCCATTGAGGGTGGATTAAGTGTAACAAGAAAATGACAGTTGGTGGCACACGAGATAACCAAGTGTGAACAAAATTGACTCTTTCTTCTCAAAAAAAAAAAAAAAAAACAGACGACCTACGACATCAATTACTCTCCACTACCTTAAGTTTTTTCCATGAGGGTAGTTTTAATTAAAATTTCAACTTCAATATAGCAATAACAAAAACAAAGCTTTATTAAGACCACCGGTCTTATACAGATTGATCACAGGAAGAAAGGAAGCATAGATGGAGCTCCTATACTCCAGGCACGCAGCACCCAACAACAGCCTGCAGGTCCGACGTATGTCCAGTGGTCACACATTCCTTCGAAACTTCAATATAGCGGCACGATTCTTTCATTGAAAAAAATGCCAGCTTTCGGGGACCTTAAGATCTTTCTCAGCCCTATATATATTTAAATATAATTCGAATATTTAGGTTAACACACTTGATGAGGAGAAGAGCCTGGGAATTGAAAATTAAACAATTTAAATATAAAAAGCACGTCTATATATTGATGGGAAATATATTAATTGAGAAAATATAAACAATATACATATACTAGTGAATGTGGTCAAGGGTCAAAATAATTTTCCAGGGACAATTTCACAAACAATCGTTAACAACCCACCATGAATTCTAAGGCTTGTTGGCTGTGTATTTGGAATAAGTGACCAGTGAATTGACCAGTGAATGGGGTCAAAAGTCAGAGGTACCTTCAGGGACAACGTCACAAACAATCGCTAACAACCCACCATGATTATTAAGTCCTGTACACTGTGTATTCGGAATAAGTATGGAATCAATAAATATATAAGAAAATGGACTCAAAGATCGAAAGAGCCTACAAAGTCAACGTAACAGTGTTAAACAATCACTAACAACCCACAATGAATACAATGTACACTGTTTATTTGGAATAAGTATGGAATAAAAAAATATACCACAGTGAAGGAGTCAAAGGTCAAAATATAGCCTACAGAGTCAACGTCACAATGTAAAATAATCGCTAACAACCCACCATGAATACTAAGTCCTGTACACTGTGTATTTGGAATAAGTATGGAATCAATAAATACGACACAGTGAATGGGGTCAAAGGTCAGGATTGCCTACAGAGTCAACGTAACAGTGTAAAACAATCGCTAACAACCCACCATGAATACTAAGGCCTGTACTCTGTATATTTGGAATAAGTATGGAATCAATAAATACACCACAGTGAATGGGGTCAAAGGTCATAAAATATTGCCAGGGACAACGTAACAGTGTGAAACAATCACTACCAAACCACAATGAATACAATGTACACTGTTTATTTGGAGTAAGTATGGAATCAATAAATATACCACAGCGAATAGGGTCAAAGGTCAGAATAACCTACAGGGACAAAGTAACAGTGTTAAACAATCTCTAACAACCCACAATGAATACAATGTACACTGTGTATTTGGAATAAGTATGGAATCAATAAATATATCCCAGTGAATGGGTCAAAGGTCAGAATAATCTGACAGGTCAACGTCACATTCAAAGAAAAAAAAAAGGGAGATATCAATAATCAAAGCTGACAAACTCGCTAATCTTCTGCCTTCAAATAAAAAGAAGTTTGTCAGACGAGTAATAGTTAATTAGGTATGGCGGTAACGTGCAGTCAGCATTCCTCAACCAATCAATGGACGATCTATCATCGATTTCCAAAGTGAAGTTTGAACAAAAGAATTCTGTCTTGTAACTTAATGGCCGATATTTCATGGTGCGACTCTCAAAAGATTTTTATTGCCCTCTTCCAATATTTTATTTCAGGGTAACCCGACGAAATAAATTGTTTCTTTAATATAAATCTCTATGATGGAAGGACACACGTTTCTCAATTATTTCTGTTTAGTAAAATTGTTTTTCTTTTTACCAAATCTTTTTATTATGGAGAAAAAATCTGTGAGAATATTTTTCTACATTGAGGAAAAAGTAAATATTTACTTAGTTTCTGATCGAGTAGAATAACAGCGGAAACTATTAAATATTTTGAAATATTTGACTGTGGTCTGTTTACAGATTTGAAGGAAACACAATCTCTTCCCAACTCATAAATATACAAATATTTAAATGGTATTTTTGAAGAGAATGGTTTTCTGATTACTTTTATATTTAGATGGCGTTCGATTTTGGTTTCTAAAATTTCGAGATACTTGTCCTATTTGAGGTTATAAATTTTTAATGTTCGATAAGGCTCTTCGTACATTTAAAAATGCATTAAAAGTTATACTGTGGAATGTTATGGAATTGAAGTTGCCACTGTAGCAATGATAACCAATGCCATAATGATGGTATACAGGTTAGCTTTTTATCCATATTTGGGCAAAAACTTGATCTTGTAGCAAATTCATTCAATTATATATATACGATTTGTCACACACAGCTTTATTAAGACTACCGGTCTTATACAGATTCACCACAGGAAGAAAGGAAGTATAGATGGAGCTCCTATATTCCATGCAGCGCAGCACCCAACAACAGCCTGCAGGTCCGACACATGTCCATTGACCACACGTTCCTTCGTGCATAAGTCAAGGTTAGCGTATCACTGAAAAGACGAGTGTGGAATCAGTCATGTTCTACTCTTCACTTTCCTCATCCAAATGGACCACGACATTCGGTGATTCTATTAATCTCCTCCGAAAGGTGACTGCGGCTTTGTTACAGAGTAAATCAAGAGAATGATAGTTGATACATTTTTATAAATGTTAGAGAATCCATTTACGCACAGAAATGACAAATATTGTTGGAAGTAAAATAGGAATATTTCTGTAGCACTTCACTTCTGCACACTCCATTCTATAGAGTGCAAAATTCGAACCACTTTCCACATATAGAGACGGGTGGTGAACTTTCAGTAACAACAGTAGCCAACTAATACTCAACATGATTATCATAGCCAAGAGTGCTTAGGATAATAAAAAGGTATTTAACAAAGTCTATCTCAGTTGTGTAATATGAAAAGAGATCTCTGTGTTACGCAATAATCACTTCATATCTGTAGTTTGAAAGGAAATCGCTACTTTGAAAAGCTTGTCTCAGCTATCTAGTATGCAAAATAGATCTTTACTTCTCATTAATATACTATGATAGTAAAGAACATTTGCATTAATTCTAACCTATTTATGTAGTATGAAAGGAAATTGGTACCCTCTGACTATCATCCGAAATCTGTAGTAAGAAAGAAGATCGCTATTGCACAAATTATATCCTAGATGCTTAGTATGGAAAAAATTCGCTGTTTCATATATATTTTCTTAGAGATGTGTCGTAAGAAAGGAGATCGCTGTAACACAAATTATATCCCAGATGTGTAGTATGGAAAGAGATTGCCATTATATACATATTTTCTCAGAGTGGTAGTATGGAAAAAGATCGCTTTTACCTAAGTCTTTTCTCAGAAGTGTAGTAAGGACGGAGACCGGTGTTACCCAACTTCCCGAGATTTGTGGTAAGAAGGAAACTGAGACCAATCAATAATGGAACTTGCCGAAAGAAGAAAAAGTGCACACTCCGAAATATAAATTATTAAGCCTATTATACTCCTCATTAGCCACAACCCCTCCAATTTGCAATAATTAGAGATTAGTTTACTTGCAGTGACGTCATCTGCTATTGATTCCCTCTCACAGTCTGGCTAACTTCTGAGACCTCGTGGCTGAAAAGAATGAGGCAATGGCTCGATGAGTCACCCGATATTCTGTCTATGTGGAAATTTGGGTCGTCTTTCCCCGCCATAATAGCTCTATTAGATTGTCAAAGTTTTGAGGGAAATCCATCAAACTTTATTGAACAATGTGAAAAAATGTTGCTAAATTGTACAGGCATCAGGTTGATAAATTTAGACATCTCCTGAATGTGCAACTTAAAGTCACTGATGGCTTGCGCCATCTGTTAGAATAAATATCAACTAATTTCGTTGATTTTTAATTATTCCAAAATTGGCCAAATACCCATTCTTGTTCCAAAATCACTTTATTTGGTACCGCTCAAAAGGAACAACCTAGCTTATGATATTTGCAACAATGAATAATATAGTAAATCACACATTAAACAAAATGTTAACGCGGAATTCGATCCCGGTTCATGGCTGTCAGGAATCGAGGGTGTTACCCACTCGTCCACCGACTCTTTTTACCCATTCTTGATTAATCAAGAGTGGAGAGTGCGTGGTAGTCTTTTTTATTAATCAAGATATGGGTATTTGGTTAATTTTGGAATAATTAAAAATTAACGATTCAGTTTACATTTATTCCGACATATGGTGCAAGCCATCAGTGACTTATGGTTGCACGATCAGGTAATGCCACATATGTGAGTTGCATTAAATATTTTTTTTCTCTTAAGGTCTTGGTATAGTTACCTGTAGTGTGGTAATTCCACTTTAGTGTTCAACTTACAAAGCCTAGATAGTTTCAATGGTTCAAATCTTTGGTTTGCAAAATATATAATTTCAGGTATTGCAATGGTAATGTAATAGCTCCGCCTTTGCCGGTCCCAAGCCCGGATGATAAAGGAGAAGGGGGAGCAGTAACAAGCTCCCTAAAAAACCTGGGCTCAGCTGGCCCGGCTGTTAGTACCCTGTAAGCGCTCCTAATCCAGGGATACAGGATGAGTCTGTACTCCATGTTAGGAGCGGTTGCACATGGCGTCTGTTCCTCATGTCAGAGGCGGCCATTTCTTTTGGAGCTAAGTCGGCCTGCCACTAAGTAGTGCTCCCAGTCTTAATGACGAAAGCAGACGCGCTCTACTTTACCCAGTCATTATGGTTGTCAAACGGACACTATCAAGGGTCAAAACTTGATACCCTAATATGCTTGAGTGGAGTAAGAAAGAAGAAGAAGATATTGTAATGCGATGGTCAAGTCCTCTTTTCACAACCCTTAAATATTTGTCTTCTTCAAGGATTCTGGAGTGGAAACTGTAATAACCTTCCGCAAGTCATTTAGTAGCAGTACTGTAGTCATCTATTGAATAGATTTAGACTTTGATATAATGTATCTAACTTCAGAATCAAGGAATGGGTATTTAACGCCGTAAGGGCGTGAATAGAGCCAAGCTATATAAAATTTGGTCCACCAAAGGATAGTAGGCTACCTAGACCGAAGTCTGTATGCCGTGTAAACTAGTACAAAAGTGAAATTGTACTGAAATTATATTGATTAATTAAGAGAAAGGCATCTTCTGGTCATGCAAATAAAAGTTGCTGATGGCTTGCGCCATCTTTTAAAATAAATATTGACTAATCATTGATTTTCAAATTTTATTCCAAAATGATCCAAACTATCCTTTTCTTTATTAATAAAGAAAAGCTAATCATGTACGCGTTTCAAGCTGTTGGCCCTCATCAGCGTCATTAAAGCTGTATAAACGATAAAAAATCTGGTTTTTGAGGCTTCCTGAAATATCAAGTATGGGTATTTAAGGCCGTAAGGGCATACTCAGCAACTTTGAGTTGCACGATAAGGAAATACCTTTCTCTTAATTTACCAACCTGATCCCAGTAAAATATCACTTTTGTACTATTTTTCATATACTTTGGCCTTCTCAAACTCTTACGGCCTTAAATATATATTCTTGATTTATTAGGGAGCCTCAAATAGAAGATTTTTCGGTCATTGAGGTACAGCTTGCACTACTCTGATGAAAGCTAACAGCCTGAAACTAATACGTGTTCAGCTTTTCTTGATTAACCAATAAAGAGTATTTGGTCCATTCTGGAATAATTAAAAATAAACGAAATTTTGATACTTTTATATAAAAAATATGAACTATTTTTGACGAATATTTTCTTTTAAAAAATAAAACAAGTTTTACTGCCCGTACTCAATGATAAAATAATGGGAGAGCCTGACTTTATCAGTGGTGAATCCACTTATCATATTTTATCATTGCAGTAAGTTATAATACAATATAATATAATGCGACTTGTGATTGTAAAACGACATTTGAAAATTATATCGCATGTGTTTCTTTATGTATTATTCTTTATGTATTATTTACGAACGGAAAAAATATGTCCAGGGTAGCCTAGTGGACATGGAATCTGCCCGGTAAGCGGAACACTGTGGGTTCGATTCCCATCCCTGGACACTTTTATTTTTCCGTTTATCATTGCTCTTCACAATTCATCCTTTCATACCTCATCCCTAAGGTTAAAAATAATCGTTATTTCTCCTTGAAATAAATTTTGATTTTTCGTTGAAAAGAAACACATGCGGTATAATTTTCAAATGTCGTTTTACATTGCAGTAAGTGCAGTGGAAAATTATTTTATTTTGAAAAATAAACATGCACACGTCAAAAATAGTTTATATTTTTTATAACAGATGACGCGCTAATGCGCCATATTGATAACCTTTAGTATTGAAACAAAGACAATCGTAAAATGCCTAATCATGTTATATTTTGATCAAACAAACCCCACCTTATTCACAAAAATATCATAAAGGCAATGTTATTCGATGTTATTATGATTATAACAAACACAAAGAGCCTTTATTGGAAAAACCCGTCCCATACAGGATTCCACCAGATAGGTAAACAGAAGTAAACATAGCAGTTATCTACAGAAAGTGGAGATTAACATCGACCTTTCTCCAAGTTGGATCTATCATCTGTGTTGCGCCTATTGTCTGTGCTGTTTTCCAGAATTTGTGAGAATTTAATGCATTGGGCTTGCTTTTCACTACTTTTACCATTAGAACATATAGATATTTTTTCTTATCCCTAGTACACGTAGTACAGGCCATGATAATTATGGTGGGTAGAAATTGGCGACTGCTTTTACTGTAAGTGCACCACATGTCTACACATGTGAAAAGCAGTTCGACAATGTACTTACAAATGTGTCAGAGCCCCGTTTGACTACTTGCACTCGTGTTGGGGCATATGACGAATTGTTTTCACTGTTTATCATCATAATTCTAGCCATGACTTTCCACACTACACGATGATACACAGATGATATATCCAACTTGGAGAAAGGTCGATGTTAATCTCCACTTTCTGTAGATAACTGTTATGTTTACTTCTGTTTACCTATCGGGGAATTTCTCTCTTCTACTCCAGTACCTGAAAATAAAACGTGTAGTGTGGAAAGTCATGACTATAATCATGATGATAAACAGTGGAGTTTTAATTATTCACTGATTTTCCCGTAAAAAACATCTCACCATACGTATTCCTGTCTATTCATATGTTTATTCTATATATATATATATATATATTTGACCAGAGACTACTTTTTATTTGAGAAATCAATTTTTAATAGCTAACAAATTCAATTTAAGCAATTTACGGAAATTTCATTAGAAAATTGTAATTCAATTAGGGAAATATTGAAGCAAATTAAATTTAATTTGTTGAAAAGGATGTTCTATAATTATTCTATATAAATAATTTCAATAAATATTTTAAAATATAAATATTTTTTTTATAAATTCAATTGCCATCTCTCGATAAAATTTGTAACAAATAAATTTACTGGCAATGTGTTTCTTTTCAATAATATCATCAAATATTATCTCTACAGACCTTACTTATATGATATAAGTTATTGAATCAGAGGGCTTGTGTATATATTTACAGGCAATGTGTTTCTTTTCAATAACATCATCAAATATTATCTCTACAGACCTTACTGAAATGATATAAGTTATTAAATGAGAGGGCTTGTGTATATATATACTGACAATGTGTTGCTTTTCAATAATATCATCAAATATTATCTCTACAGACCTTACTGCAATGATATAAGTTATTAAATAAGAGGGCTTGTGTATAAATTTACTGGAAATGTGTTTCTTTTCAATAATTATTGATGATATTATTAAATAGAAACACATTGCCAGTAATGCGACACAAAAATATGTCAAAGAAATGCGACACAAAAATATGTCACAGAAATGCGACACAAAAATGTCAGAAAAATACGACAAAAATGTCACAGAAATACGACACAAAAATATGTTACAGAAATACTACACAAAAATATGTCACTTAAATACTACACAAAAATATGTCACAGAAATACGACACAAAAATGTCACAGAAATACTACACAAAAATATGTCACTTAAATACTACACAAAAATATGTTACAGAAATACGACACAAAAATGTCACAGAAATACGACACAAAAATATGTCACAGAAATACGAAACGAAAATATGTAACAGAAATACGACACGAAAATATGTAACAGAAATACGACACAAAAATGTCACAGAAATACGACACAGAAATAAGTCACAGAAATACGACACAGAAATATGTCAAAGAAATACGACACGAAAATATGTCACAGAAATACGACACAAAAATATGTAATAGAAATACGACACGAAAATATGTAACAGAAATACGACACGAAAATATGTCATAGAAATACGACACAAAAATATGTCACAGAAATACGACACAAAAATATGTTACAGAAATACGACACACAAAAATGTCATATAAATATGACACAAAAATATTACATTGAAATACGATACCAAAATATGTCACAGAAATACGACACAAAAATATTGCATAAGAAATATAACAATCAATCAACGAATGTTTTTTCTTCAAATAAAACAATTTTACTACTAAGAAAGAAAAAAGTTGCACGATAAGGAAATGCCCTTTTTTTCTTTCTTAATTCATGCACCTTATCCAAGTACAAAATCACATTTGTACTTTTTTCCAAACTTACTACTGTTCTTACTGCGACGAAGAAAATATTGGGAGTGTGTGGGCTCATCAACGTTCAACTCTCCCAGCGGTTTCGCCAATTTAATTCACCAGATAGCTTTTATTTTTAAATTGTCGAAACCGCTGGAAGGGTTCACCACTAATGAACCAGGGCCTTCCAATATTTTTTTACCGTGGTAAGAGTAGACAAAAATAGAAGAGGAATTAAGGTGACGCAAAGCAAAAAAATATGATTTTTATACTTTCAAACGTAGTATACAAGTAGAAGTAATCGAGGTCCATCCACATGCCATAAGAACACAGAACCTTGAAAACTAATTTTTAAATATAAGTAGTGAAATGAAATTTTCAATTATTTTCTATTAAAATATTTGCAGTGAATATATCCTGTCACTCTATTAAAATATCAATTACATATTCACTCAACATTTCATATAAAAATGAGCCTATTCTTATTAACTATCAGAAACTTTTAATTCAATTGGTTCCGTAGATTCCAACGATCCAATTGAGTTTTGTTGTAGAATTCACTTCCTCCTTCAGACCTTAAACTTCATTAGTCTCGGGAGTAATGCTGATTAGAACGAAAGCTGACTTAATTGAACTCCGTTCTCTTAAATTAATTTTACCCTTTATTTTAAAGCAGACATCTATTTTTCTCATAATTAATATGTCACAGAAATGGTATAAGCTGTTGATTTCCGATAGCAACGACCTAGGATCTAATCCCACATTGGACACTTTTTTCTGTGAATAATTATATTATTTATTACATGGCAATACATAGCTGTACGCGCCAAAACGCGAATGTTTCTTTTAGCAAATAAATCAAACTTCTCGATACAAATATTTAAATATACAAAAATGTAATGCCTCGATAAAGGTTGGCGTTCAGCCAGCCGAAATATTGGCAAAATAAATATTTTATTAAATCCAATATATGCCATTTATTATCTAAATATTTAAATGTAATTCTACTGTCCTAAAAGCTTATGTCTATAGTTTGCTTAAATCCCATTTCTAAGATTCCACCCTTCAGTGTAACATATATAAGCAGAATGATCCAATACAGTATTGGAGCTCTAAAGAAGCGGTCTGGTGGATTAAATCGGCGAAACCGTTGAGAGGGTTCACCATTGATGAGCCAAGCCCTCCCAATATTTTTTTTCATCGCAGTAAGGACAGTAAAAGTTTGATTTATTTGTGAAAAGAAACATTCACGTCTTAATGTTTTCAATTGTATTATATTATTTATTATTATATATATATATTACTATTTTATAACATAATATTTTTTATTTGATCCAATATATGCCCGTTTATAATTAATATATTTACATTCATTTAACATTATCTTCCGCAAACAATTGATAGAGTCATCAAATACACAACTACAGAGATCATACAACATGTGCCATCTGGATGTATTGTTATTCCTTTGTAGTGTTTAATTCCGAGTCTTGTTATTGTTTTTGTAATTCTTTTCTCAGCGTTTATGTCGCTCATTTGACCTTTTATTGTTATTTGTTAGATTATCTTGGATTTTTCCAAAGCATCAGCATCAAATAGTGACATTTGTTATTTCTTTTAGCTCAACTTTCTTGCTTCCTTTGCCAATTCATCTGCCATCTCATTACCCCGGATCCCAACATGGGCAGGAATCCATTGTAGAATGCAGTTCTTCTACAATGGTTCCAGTTGGTTTAGTAACGAGTGTATTTTCTGCGTGATATTTGAATTACCCTTCTGAATAAATATTCTATTTTTATTATTATCCCTAGTACACGTGGTACAGGTCATGATAATCATGGTGGGTAGTTAGCGACTGCTTTTACTGTAAGTGCACTACATGTCTATATATGTGAAAAGAAATTCGACTTTGCACTTACAAATATGCCAGAGCCCCGTTTGGTTACTTTCACTCACTGGTGAGGTTGGACTTTTTTAAGATTCGGGGGACATTGGAACTATTTTTTTAATTAGAAAAAAGCGCCCAATACGGGATTCGGTCCCTGGTCGTAGCGGTCAAAAACCAACGGTTTAGACTACTATTCTATTAAATAACCGGAAAAAATACCCTTCATAAAATTACTGAAGACTTTATAATATTATCTACATTGTTATGTATACAAAATTGTAATCTGAAGTAAACGAAAATATTGCGCTACAAATTTTAAAAATAAAACTACAACCTTTCGCAATGAGTTTCTTTTATTATGATATGCTCCAGCCCGAAAGCTCGCGCATATCATAATAAAAGAAACTCATTGCGAAAGGTTGTAGTTTTATTTTTAAAATTGTAATCTCTCAAATTTCTGAATTTCTAAGACTTGGCTGTACACTACTACTTATTTCTTATTGATTTTTCCTCAAAATATAAAGTAACAAAATTTGACAAAAAAAAAAAAACATTGTCATCAAGGTAAATGTTACCAAACATTATCGTTCAAGGATTAAATAAATGCTATATATAGAATGCGCGTTTCACTAAAAGGTATGTAAATAGGATATTTTCAGAATAGCTATGCAAATTGAGTGATGGAGTTGGCGGGGAGGAAAGTCATCAAGGCATCGTCTGCAGGAACTGGACCCATGCCTAATATTGATCGGCTGCTCAGAAATTAGCTGATTGGTCCACAGTAAATGGCCTATTTCGGTTCGCCTCTCAACTTTTGAAGTCGTCGCTTCCTTCATTAATATTCCCTCTTTTCATAATTTTTATCTTTAAACATGCAAAGTATCCTCACGTCTAATTTCTTACCTCAGGTATATTGATAAATATGCCAGAAACACTCTTCGTTGAGTTAATTAAATATCGAAAAATAGAAAGAAATATTTTCAATGTATATATTTTTGTTTTAATATTTTCTAATATATACCTTTATATCATATGTTATGAATATTCGAAACTATTATAGAGGCGTATGATTATTTTGATAATTAAACAATTTCTACTGCCCTTACTGTTATGGAAAAATTAAAGGGAGGGCCTGGCTCATCAGTGGTGAACCCTCCCAGCGGTTTCGCCAGTTTAATCTACCATACCGCTGTTATATTGCATTTTTGGAACTTTTTTTTATAGTGATACTGATGCTGGACTCTTGGTTAACAATTATATTATGAAGCATCATAATATATCATATGTAATATAGTATTATAATCAAAACTGTAAAAACAATTTAAATCGCCAGTTGGGCTCTCATGTATTATCAAAACGACAAATAAAATTTCAATTGAGTGAAAGCCGGCGCCAAGACAGGAAACAGGTCTGAAAAACATGTCGGGATACCAGGTGTGCCCCCTTCTTGCTCAACAAATCAGTCCGCTCTGAGACACGAGGATTGACAGCCCCTTTATACAGATCTGCCCTGACCGGTGTCGGCAACCCTCTCTCGCCATCTCTGTGGTGACATCCAACATGTCTCGTCCTTTTGTGCAATCCCAATTCCACGCCTGAAACCACTCTAAACATTGCGGCTACCACGACTGCAACCAACATGCCACACTACATTCATCCAACAGGGGATAACAAAAAACATTACAATATATATATGTCATAATTTGTATATAATTAAATGCAACCCCGACCCACTATGTATGTACCATGTATGATTTTCAAAGACTTAATAAAGAACAAGGTAACTGGAGGAAAGAAAGACATAGGAAATAGGCCTAAAGCTGGCACGACTATTCTGGGCACCCCTGTGTCAATATTGCAGGGGCAGAGACCGGAGGTCTCTAGTGACCGCAGAAGTTATATTAGTCGCGAAGCACTCAATACTTCCTGACAAAGCAGGACGTATCTGGTATCCACAGAAGTTATATTAGTATAGAGACACCCCATACTTCCGACCCAAGACCGGACGTATTTTGATAACGCGGAAGTAAATAAAATCGAAATAGCAACCGACACTTCCTATCAGGCAGGCCATATCTTTCACCAAAGAGAACCGCGGGCCAATCAGAAGACAGCACCTTAAGTAGGTCAACCAATAGGAAAAGATCATGTGACATCTCTCGACCAATCAGAGAAAAACTGAATCTTGGTGTTAAATCGAAAAAACAAGAATAGGCAGTTGCTCCTTCGCTTCCAACAAGGTAACATCTACTCTAGAGATCTCTCTCTCTCCGCTCATTCCATCTAAATCCAATCATCGCCATGTGATCAACTAATTAATAAGTCAAATCGCTCAGCTCTTCTCAAGCTTTCTTCCCTCCAACCCAGTTGCCTTTTATTTTCAAACCCAATCACGTGTCCTGATTATTCCTAACTGTATGCTTAAACTTCCACTCAAACGACTGCGTTTCAACCAATCCTCACCTTTCAAATCGAACAACAAGAAACCCCGCAACGATATTGTCACATATATTTAATATATTAGAACGCCTCTTTAACGACCACGCATCTCTTTGCGACCAACTCTTTATATAAAGCATCTTACATTAAAATAATTCGAATACCGGAAAGTTTAACTCTTTTTTTTTTCGTTTTGAAGAAATAAAAGAAATTAACTCACTAAAAACATGTAGGATCTTTTTTTATTATAAATTGACAAAATTCATGTTTAAATGAGACTAAAATATTAATTTATCTATTTATAAGGTTGGCCCAAAAGTTCGTGTTTTTCATAAAACGTTTTTCTTATTGGCGAATATTATTATTACGGGGAATAAATAATAATACACAATACAATTACTTTAGTTCTTAAAATTAAAGATACTTTGGTCAGTAAATCTTTTTATTATCTCGACGTTTCGACAAAATATTTTGTCCTCGTCAGGAGCAAACAAAAATTAAAATATTTGGCAAGGCGTTAAAAATTATTCTTATCTTTACACAATTACTTTATGCATAATACAAAGACATAATACATAACGGCGAATAATATTATGGCGAATATAATGATTACGGCGAATACTTAATAATACAATTACTTGATACATAATACAAAGACATTATACATAACGGCAATTAATATTGGTATTTCAATTTTTGCAAATGTTAACGAACTTTTAGGACAATCTTGTATAAATAATTATTAAAAAAAGGAAAAGTATTGATTAAGGATTGTAATTTAAGACTAGATAATTATGAACTGATTGCTGCTTCATATTAATTGCAACATCTCATTAAAGACCAATTAATTTTGTACCCAAAAGCATTCTTTGATAAAAGAATATTACTCTCTACCAATCATTCTTAAAAAGTCCATTTATGATAAACTGGTCTCTATCCCTACTTTATTAGCTTTCTAAGTAAATACAAAGAATAAGGGGAAATATTTAAACAATCGTTCCCTATTTATTCCAATACACCAAACGCGATATCTCTTTAAAGGAATAATTTCGTCGATTTATAATTGTTAATCTCATAAATATTTATATAGATAACTATATTAGGAAAAATAAGAAACAATGAGTTAGATTAGGGGAACCTGATTCTCGTAAATCTGACAAAAAGCTCTAAATATTATGAAAAAATAGTATAAAATGTTTTTCTACTGGGATAAGGTGCATAAATTAAAAAAGAAAAAAAGGCATCTCCCACTCCTCTGCCTTTTTCTTTTTTTTTAGTCATAAATAAATTAAGAAAAAGGCATCTCCTGATGGTTTGGGCAAGCCATCAGCAACTTTTAGTTGCACGATCAGATGATACCTTTTTCAAAATGTATTCATCTGCTCTCAGTAAAATTTTATTTTTGTACTATTTTTTACAGTCATAAATATTGCCAGGTGGAAAATTATAAAAGACAAACTCCAGTATGAAACAGCAATTTTTTTCAAAGCAAGAACAAACTATGAATGATAAACAAAAGATAAGCAATGAGGGTAGTTTACAGAGTAGCAAAATATAAACATAAAAAAACGATACTCTGTTAATAAAATAATAAATACTTTGCTACAGTATATTAACAAAAATGATTAAATCTCTGACAAATATCTCTGGTATTTACGAAGTTATGCAGATTCCAAATATTAGCAACTGTCTGTTGTCTAACCCTATAGAGAAGTGAGTATTCCAACAGAGAGTAAACAGCTAAGTCGTTCCTTAGCTTCAATAGATGAAAATTGACACGCATAGGTATATGTCTCCAGAAATAATTCAGACCCTTGTTACTGCCCTCAGTGTCTGTAAAGCTGTAAGCAGCGTCAGAAACTCATGATCAGAGCTATCAATTTTGAAAGAGGGAGTTTTTTGAAAGTTAATTTAAGAAAATTAAGCTCTATCAGTCCACTATGACGTTCAGTTCATCAGTGGTGGTGGTGGTGTATTGTCCATGGAACAGATCAGATCAGTCCGTGCACCCTGATCATAATACCGGCCAACTGAAGTGCCTTGTATCGGAAAGGGAGGGTGCCATTGCCCCGTTAGTCAGCCACATTTCAGAGTTCCCTGTTCACGGTTACCGTAGCGGCTAGGGCAGTGATTCTCAACCTTTTTTTTGTTGCGGCATTATTTTAAAGATTTGAAAATTTGGCGGCACAATTTTAGAATTTCGCGGCACACTTTTGCTAACTTGAATGCAAAAAAATTCAAATTATGTATCAATATTTCTATGCAAAATATAAGTAATATACATCTCTAACATTCAATTTGCTAATTTCGTTATTTTAAAAAGTAAAAAAATGAAAAAGAAAAAAAGAAAAACCAATACAAACGTGAACATAACCATATGACTAAAATTCGGCGGCACATTTTTAGAATTTCGCGGCACACAAAATTACCGCGGCACATTGGTTGAGAATCACTGGGCTAGGGGCTCACGACATCGTACTTCGTCCTACAGTACCGTCCCTTACTTGTGCTGCTTCTCCCCACGTAGAGGAGGACTTCTGGACAGTTCACCAGTTTAATCAACCATACCACGCTATAATATTGTATTGTGAGATATTTTTCCTATATATACCAGGCAATTGACAGTGTTTCTTGCTTAAGGTATTTAACAAAAATATATATGGGCTCTTGTTAGAAACTGAGATTCCCGGTCATTGATATTTCAGCATACTTCTACAACAGGACACTCTTTCAATTTTAACAATATTAAAACCCACCATGATCCATTCCTGCACCAAATATTGGTGTTGGAAGCAATAGTATCCAACAAACTTTACAGAATTAATAGAGAGTTTCCAGATATCTATAACCAAATTTTGTACCAATCCCGGACACCCATTTTGAATTTCTTGTTTCTTTTGTACTTGCTTCTTTCCTTCCATAGCATATATCATATGATTTGCATATATTTGTTCTACATATTTTGTCTTTTTCTTTTCACCCTTTCTATAATAGGTATAGTAATTTAGAGCATAGAATTATTTATTTTAAATATTTAGATATACGTAAAAAATATCTTGAAGTGTATATATTGCCACGTGGAAAATTAGAAAAGATAAACTTCGGGATGACACAGCAATTTATTTAAGTCAAGAATAAGCCATGAATGATAAACAAAATATAAACAATGAGGGAAGTTTACAGAGTAGCAAAATATAAACTTTAAACATGATAATCTGTTAATAAAATAATAAATACCTTGCTACAATATAAATCATTACCATTCGTGTAATTTTGTACCCGTAGAAGGGTGTCTTGCCAGAAATCTTGTACAATCGTCGTTTAATAAAAGATGCTCTTCTCCCTGACTTGTGTTTCTTCTCCTTTAAGGTGACAGGTATAGTCGCTATAGATATTAGGAAGTGTTTTTTATTTGAGAAAGAAAAAGAATTCGAGATAATTTGAAATCTTTAATATATTATTATTTTTTGAAAAGCCGCACAGGCATCAATATAGATTTCGAATCTATGTGCTATGTTTGCCCAAAATGATATTTTTAAATACCAGACGAACACTTATGTAATGCAATATAATGATCGGGAGAGATACATGAAAGCTATTTCTGATCTATCCGAGTTGCTGGAAAACGCCTTTTACTGGAAGGAGCTCACTAATGGAATTATCTTTGAATAATAGAATAATTCGCCGTATTTATATTTCATCTTGACTTCAGCCACGTTTCGGTATTTATTGAGTAACCTATATTAATGGGTCAATATCTTTTCTCTTATCATTCATTCCTAACTGCCTTCTCTTTCGATACATGCGTTTCTTTGCACATCTATCATTTAAACTATATTATAACAATAGAATCTATGATAACCCCCCCCCCCCCCCCCCCAAAAAAAAACAGCAAAAAAGCATAAAGAGATGCATTGAAATATCAGAAACATACGAAACAATTTGGACAAATACTATCCCATAGATGTAGACACTCTTCTATATATAACACAAGAGTTCACGAATTAATTAAATTTAATTTGAAGTCTCGAGATATCGTTCAACCCGCACGTATCATTCACCATGCACGTATATTTTCAAAAAGATATTTTTCACAAAGAAATAATGTATTATATTCTTCTCTCAATATATAATAAGTATATAAAATATGTAAGTAATAATGTGTATATAAAAATAGTATTTATTATTAATTTGTTAAGGTGATACTCCTGTTGAAGGATTGACAAGTCCGAAAGCTTGAAAATAAAAAGTTGTGCAAGAAACTTTAAGTCTGGAAACCTTATTTATTTTATAAAACAATATTTTACCACGTGGATGTAAATTTTTACAAAATTCTTCTGTTCTCTCAAAGCTTATCTCTATAATTATTTAAATAATTTCGCCAATAATTCTTCTCATGGAAAGTTTCTTAATTTATAAGATAGAAAGAATATATTTAGAAGCCTTCATATAATCTCAATATAATACTATCAACAGTAAAATTGAGCTTCCCTCGCAGTTTGTGTATCTTACAAGACATGGCAATAGATAATTATCTGAACAATAATGATTATATAACAAATGAAAACATTAAGACACGAATGTTTCTTTTCACAAATAAACCAAACTTCTACTCTACTTACAGTGTAAAGTGAAAGGAAACAGATGCGTCTTAATGTCTTCATTTTTTATATATAGATGGCGCGTTATTGCTTTGTATTAATTTATGCCTAACTTGTCCTTATTGTTTTCGGAAAAGCATTGCTCGATGCAAATATTTGAATGTAATTCTACTGTCCTAAAAACGGATGTCCATAGTTTGATTGAATACCATTTCTAATATCACACCCTTCAGTGTGGCATTAATAAAACACAGAATGATCTAATACAATACTAGAGCTCTAAAGAAACGGTCTGGTAGATTAAATTAGCGAAACCGCTGGGAGATTTCACCACTGATGAGCCAAGCCCTCCCAATATTTTTCATCGTAGTAAGGATAGTAGAAGTTTGTTTTATTTGTGAAAAAACATTCACATCTTAATGTTTTCATTTGTTATACTACTCTGATCAAAAGGTTTCGACACTTTGTTCATAAAATCCTGAAACTCAATATATTTTCTCCCGGTTTGTGGCAAACGCAAGCGTCGCCCTTGGCTTGGAGACGTGCCAAATTTCAAAAATCACGCGCCACAACAGCGCGAGCAGCGGCTGTTCGAAGTGAAGCCATTTTGCCCGTGCTTCGATTTCGTTAATCACCGAAATGGAGGATCAACAAATTTGCATCAAGTTCTGTGTGAAAAACGGATTCAAGGGTGCCAACAGCCTACGGGGATGCCGTCATGAGTCGAAGACGAGTTTTCGAGTGCTACAAGCGCTTCAAGGAGGGTCCGGAAGAGACCGCCGACAACGAGCGTTCCGGGAGACCGTCCACATCAACCACGCCTGGAAATGTAGACAAGGTGTTGGAACTGGTGCGTGAAGACCGACGAATAACTGTCAGGGAGGTCCCTGAAGAAGCAGGGATATCATTCGGGTCGACTCAATCGATAATGAAGGACATTTTGGGAGTGAGAAGCCTCAACGCCGCGTTCTCGTTCCCAAATATTTGACTTTTGATCAAAAGAACGACCTGAAAGAAACGGCCAGTCTCAATCTCGAAGCGACAACCGACGATCCCGAATTGCTGAAGAGGGTCATTACTGGAGAAGAAAAATGGATTTACGGCTTTGATTCGGAAACTACCCTACAGGCATCGGAGTGGCGCTTCAAAAATTAGCCGAGACCAAAGAAAGCGAGGAAGGCTCCCAGCAAAGTCAAGGTCATGTTGACGGTGTTCTTCGACTACCAGGGCATCGTTCATCATCAATTTCAACAACAAGGCTCTACAATAACTGCTGACTCCTACCTGGGGGTTTTGAGGCGATTGAGGGAAGCGATCAGGCAGAAACGGCCGGAGCTGTGGAGGAGAAAGTCGTGGATCCTCCACCACGATAACGCGCCGGCGCACACAGCCCTCAAAATCTCGAAGTTCCTGCAGGACCACTCATCCTCTGTGTTCCCCCAACCCCCTACAGTCCCGATTTGGCCCCCTGCGACTTCTTTTTTTTTTTTTTTGTAAAAGCTCAAAAAAGTTATAGGGTAGGAAATTTCAGAACATAGAAGAGATCAAAGTGGAATCGAAGATGGCCATAGAGGCGATCCCAAAAACAGACTACCAGAGGTGTTTTGCCGACTGGAAAAAAAGGTGGCTGAAGTGCGTCGCGGCCAACGGGGACTACTTTGAAGGGGATAATTTGAATTTGGTAGAATAATAAAGTTTTTTTAACTTATGAGCAAAATATGTCGAAACTTTTTGATCAGAGTAGTATATAGATGATTCGTTATTGTTTTGTATTAATAATGATTGTAGCAACGATATGTTAGACATGAAAATATGAACTGAAAGATGCTTCTTTCTTTTTTGATATTTACAAAAGTTTTGTGCCGGCCAAAGGAAAACAAAAACAATGAATTTATATAGTGTAAAGAGGCGCCATCTGACTTTCGACTTTTTTCATACAGTTTTGTTCTCTCTAGAACAATATATTTTAAAATTTAATCCCTTATATAACATGTGAAATAGAGAAATATCAGGAAATAATTTATATTTTTGCGGAAAAGGCGACTTTTACTTACAATTTTCCTATACAAATATATGCGTTGTGCTCCAAAATAATGGTTTGAACAATCGACAAAATAAATATTTGAAATGTACATTTCATCTTCCGTCATTGGGGATATTGTTAAGAATTTATTTCTATTTACATTTAAATTGTGAAACTCAAACATTGATTGGTTCTACTAGGAATTTTAAAGACGATTTGTTGGTTGATTGTTTGTTTGGAAACATCTATGGCTACATTAACCAATTATTTATTTACCACATGAAAACATTAAGACGCGAATGTTTCTTTTCACATATAAATCAGACTTCTACTGTTCTTACTGCGATTTAAAAATATTGGAAGGGCTTGGCTCACCAGTGGTAAACCCTCCCAGCGGTTCAGCATTTTATATATTTATAATTGTATGTAATTCTGCTGTCCTCAAAGCTCATGTCCATAGTTCATCTAAAATACCCATTCCAAGAATCTAGCATCAGTATCACTATAAAAGGAGGATCGAAAAATGCAATATAACAGCCATATAGTAGATTAAACTGGCGAAACCGCTAGGAGGGTTCACCACAGATGAGCTAGGCCCTACCAATAATTTTTCCATTTCAGTAAGGTACTACCTCCCAGCCGGTTTGCCAATTTAATCTATCAGAACACTTCTTTAGAGCTACAATACTGTATTGGATCATTCTGCTTTTATATGCTACACTGAAGGGTGGAATATTAGAAATGGTATTTAAGAAAACTATGAACACAAGCTTTTAGGACAGTTGAATTACATATAAATATTTTTGAATTAAAAATATAAACATATGTATCGAGCAATGCTCTCTTCCGCAAACAATAAGGACAAGGCCAGTTAGGTATAATTTAATATAAAGCAATAATGCGCCATCTCTATATAGTTTGATTTATTTGTGAAAATGTCTCAATGTTTTCATGTGTTATATATAGATAGCGCGTTATTGCTTTGTATCAATTATTTATTTAATTCTGGACGTTTCTGAATGAGGTGGTGAGAAACAGAGCTGGAGCTTTTGCGTTGTTCAAATTTTGGAAGACGGCTGAAGAGAAGAGGAGGCTATATACATAATCTAATTGATGTAAATAATTATATGCAAATTAGAATGACGATTCCTGTATGGGACTTTGATTCCAGTAAAAGGCTTGTTGCTGCTGTTGTATATAGTCACAGTGTAGAAAATACTATACTATACCTACTACATATAGTATTCTTATATTTTCTCTGTATTCTTAGTTCTCTTCTCTTACTCTGTAAACTGGCGAATCCTATATAGGACGAGAGGTCCTCAATAAAGACTTTTGTTGTTGTTGTTGTTGTTAATTCTGGACGTTTCAGGGACTCCCTGTTACATTTCTCAGAGGAATGCTTCATGAAAATCTTCTAAGAATGGTAGAAGATTACACTTTCTAGTTTTGTCTTGAACTACCTTGATTTGTAGGTAGATTATACTGATTGAATCATGTATGAAAATGGATAATTATAAAAATAGATTTAGATACGTTAACCGTTTTTCCTGAAGTTTTGGAGATTCACTGCCACCTTCCTTAGGGGAATGATTTCTTGATGTCTAGATTCCATAAGGCTATCCAAATATTTTGTAAATATATTATGATAATGATTTATATTTTGCAAGTGTTTACGAACTTTTGGTACTAACTTGTAATTCTGAAACTTGGTCCACCTTCTGATTGGCCACCGTTGATATAGAACAACAGAGGTTAAATCATTCTTCTATAAGAATTCGGTTACAATTTTACCAAGTTACCAATATTACCAAGGTTGTCCCAAAATTTCGTATACGCTTGCAAAATATAAATCACTAGCCGAATGACCCGGGCAATGGCCGGGTTTTACCCGATAAAATGCTTTTATTCAAATACTATTAGTTACAATTATAAATTGGCGCGGTGGATGTCATTCTTGTGAAACGTCCCGCTCCAAACTTTGTGTCTGAGAAGTGATATTTTTATAAAGAGATGATCTGGCTTTGTGTCTTATGCTCGAATGAATGTTTTTCTGTTAGAATTTTGTTCCTGCATACTAAAAATGAACTGGCTTCACCCGTGGTCTCTGCTTTTTGGAATTTTTCCTGATATAATTTTGTATCTGATAATAAGATATGATACAGCAATATTATCATAATCATTTTCTGACTAAAAAAAAACAACTATTTTTGCCCAGAACCTGTCAATTTCAATTTTTCTTGGCTAAAAATGCGACAAATATCTCTACCATATTTTTTTCTATGTCCTGTTAAAACCCGTTTTACATGTACATTAGGTCAGCAGATATTACCTCCCATCTTCACCGCTAGAGGCGCTGCTTGCGAGCGAAAGAGCAAATTTGCAAATAACAACATTTCCGTGTAGGAATATTTGAGTTCGTGCTATTACTTACGTCAGCGTAGAGCAGAGGTCTCGACTTCTCAGTTCCCTTATTCTTTCGAATTTCTTCTTCGACATTGTCTTGCGCAACTATGGGGTCTTCTTCCACAATTCTTACAAACCTGACTCTGCAATACCGCGCTATGTGTCCTGGTTTGTTACACTTGAAACATATTGGTCTCCCGTCTTCTGTCCTATTCCTGTTTGAATCTGGACTCTTATTGTATGTTTTCCTTGGGTAGACCGGTTTTGGCTCAGGATTGGGTGTGTAAGATCGTCTAGGGGCAGATACCTGGGGCAGAGGCTTGTTCTGGTAGTACCTCGGAGTGGGGACCTGGGGCTTGGAGGTGTTCTGGTATGGTCTTCTGAACGACGTAGCGTTATTCCATTGCTCTTGATGATGGGGACGAGGAGAGCGTGGTCCATTATATAGAGCTTTTGATTTTTCTTCACGTTCTTGGTAATTCTTTTCGAACAAATCCAGCTTTTTACAAATTTCTAGAAGTTCGTTGGTATTTTTAGGAGGGTTTAGGTAGAGGGCAAAAGAATATTCTTTCTTTAACCCTCCAATAACCCAGTTTATTTTAGTCTCTTCTTCCATTTGGGGGTCAACCTTGTTGCACAGTACAAGGATATCCTCTGCAAACCTGATTGCAGGTTCATTCCACTGTTGCATCCTGTTTAGTCTCATCTTCATTTCTTCTTTGTTGGAGTCTGAGGCAAAATCCTGAATTCCATCATACTTGGGGATGTCGATGTTGGGATTCAGGACAACTGGGTCGGAACTATCATTTCGACCAATTGTTGCACCGGGTTGCGGCTTGGCAGACTCTTCAACCTTGATTCTCTCCTGTACCGGGTCTTGCATCTTAACAGAGCGTGTTTCAACCATCCTACAAATTTATATAAGGGAATAATAAGATAACTCTACTTTAAGTAGCCTCCCGGATAATTTATTTATTTCTCACATCAAAGAGAGCAGTGAAGACACACAGTGTACCTAAATACAAATGATGATTCTATAATACATATATTCTGTTTAATAAAATAAATAAATATAAAATATAAATTTGAATATAAAATATATGGAAAATAATATTACAAATTAAAACAAAATAGGTTCATTAGCCATGATGCAACAATAAGTAATAGTATAAAAATTGATATTAATAGAAGAAATATATACATATACATGTGAAAAGAAGAAAAAAAACGAAGAATGTAGTACGACGTTGGCTTTTCTTGATTCATCAAGAAAATTGGTTGGCCAAATATTATGAGAAAAGCTAAATCAACGTTTTGTTGATTTTGTTCAAACAGATGTTCTTGATTCATCAAGAAAATTGGTTGGCCAAATATTATGAGAAAAGCTAAATCAACGTTTTGTTGATTTTGTTCAAACAGATGTTCTTGATTTATCAAGAAAATTGGTTGGCCAAATATTATGAGAAAAGCTAAATCAACGTTTTGTTGATTTTGTTCAAACAGATGTTCTTGATTTATCAAGAAAATTGGTTGGCCAAATATTATGAGAAAAGCTAAATCAACGTTTTGTTGATTTTGTTCAAACAGATGTTCTTGATTCATCAAGAAAATTGGTTGGCCAAATATTATGAGAAAAGCTAAATCAACGTTTTGTTGATTTTGTTCAAACAGATGTTCTTGATTTATCAAGAAAATTGGTTGGCCAAATATTATGAGAAAAGCTAAATCAACGTTTTGTTGATTTTGTTCAAACAGATGTTCTTGATTTATCAAGAAAATTGGTTGGCCAAATATTATGAGAAAAGCTAAATCAACGTTTTGTTGATTTTGTTCAAACAGATGTTCTTGATTTATCAAGAAAATTGGTTGGCCAAATATTATGAGAAAAGCTAAATCAACGTTTTGTTGATTTTGTTCAAACAGATGTTCTTGATTTATCAAGAAAATTGGTTGGCCAAATATTATGAGAAAAGCTAAATCAACGTTTTGTTGATTTTTTTCAAACAGATGTTCTTGATTCATCAAGAAAATTGGTTGGCCAAATATTATGAGAAAAGCTAAATCAACGTTTAGTTGATTTTTGTTCCAATAGATGGCGTTCTGCCATCTAAAAATGCTAATTTGAGAGGTCAAAATAACCTCTTTTTTGTTCAAATATATATAAAATTACAAAAAGGCATAAGACGCAACAAATCTTTTTTATTAATTGATTAAAGAAGTTTTCGGGCAAGCCCTTTTTCAGCAAACTATATTTAAGTTAGTTGAAGAAGGGCTTGCTCGAAAGCTACTTTAATCAAGTAAATAAAAAGAGTTGCAGCGTCTTATTCCTTTTAGTAATTTGTCTAAATCGGCAAACCTGTGATTATGAACATATAATATTGTTAAAACATTGTCTTTGGATGGAACTAACACCTACCCACATATTCTCATACCCAGAAATGGCCGCCGTAGAGAATTGACTTGGACCCAGAACAGCAGTTTCACACATAGAGATCATATCAACTTTTGATGTCTTTATTTTGACAGCCACAATGTCGACGAAATGTTTTTCTAATCCACTCAAATTTTCTTGTAAATATTTGTAGGTAATTGATAATTTTTCAAATCATAAAAGAATGCATTTTATTAAGTTTTTAAAAAATTATTATATATTATGTATCCCTAGTACACGTTGTAAAGGCCATGATATCCATGATGGGTAGAAGTAGGCGACTGCTTTTACTGTAAGTGCTTCAAATGTTTACATATTTGAAAAGCAGTTCGACTTTACACTTACAAATGTGCCAGAGCACCATTTGGTTACTTGCTGGTAGGGTTGGACTTTTGCAATGATCGAGGGCCATTGGAGCATTTTTTTTTTTTTTAATTACAAAAAGTGTCCAATGCGGGATTCGATCTTTGTCGTAGCTGTCGAAAACCAACGGTTTATAACACCTTTCCACCGACCTCCTATTGATAAAGTAATGTTCCCATATTGGTAACAATAGCTAAACGATCTTGTGTTACAATAGAGTTAACAATAACTAACTCATTGAGCGTAATAATAACAAGTTAACAACAATTTCGGTGTTCTTAGGGCAGAAAGAATGCCTAAAGCAACAATATTGGTGTTCTAAGGGCAAGGCAAAAAGAAGGTTCAATATTGATGTTCTAAGGACAGAAAGAATGCCAAAAACAACAATATTGGTTTTCTAAAGACAGAAAGAATGCCAAAAACAACAATATTGATGTTCTAAAGATAAAAGGATTGCCAAAAACAACAATATTGGTGCTCTAAGGACAGAAAGAAGGCCTAAAACAGCAATATTGGTGTTCTAAGGACAGAAAGAAGGCCTAAAACAACAATACTGTCCTCAAAGCTTATGTTCATAGTTCTTCTAAAATACCCATTCCAAGAGTCTACCAACAGTATCACTATAAAAGGAAGTTCCAAAAATGCAATATAACAGCGGTATGGTAGATTAAACTGGCAAAACCGCTGGGAGGGTTCACCACTGATGAGCCAGGCCCTCCCTTTAATTTTTCCATTGCAGTAAGGGCAGTAGAAATTGTTTAATTTCAAAAAATATCTTACGCCTTTAAAATAGTTTCGAATTTTGATAACAGATGGCGCGCTAGTGCATCGACAATATTGGAGTTCTAAGGACAGAAAGAAGACCTAAAACAGCAATATTGGTGTTCTACGGACAGAAAGAAGGCCTAAAACAACAATATTGGTGTTCTAAGGACAGAAAGAATGCCCAAAACAACAATATTGGTGTTCTAAGGGCAGGGCAAAAAGTAGGTTCAATATTGATGTTCTAAGGACAGAAATAATACCAAAAACAACAATATTGATGTTCTAAAGATAGAAAGAATACCAAAAACAACAATATTGGTGTTCTAAGGTTAGAAAGAATGGCAAAAACAACAATATTGGTGTTCTCAGGGCAAAAAGAAGGGCAAAAACAACAATATTGGTGTTCTAAGCACAGAAAGAAGGCCAAAATAACAATGATGGTGTTCTAGGGACAGAAAACAGCCTATATCAACAATATTGATCAGACATCATATCGCCACGCTGTAATATTCAAAGAAAAACAGGGTAACGTGGTAAGATTCTTTTAAAAGAATCTTACCACGTTACCCTGTTTTTCTTTGAACAATATTGATGTTCTAAAGGCCAAAAAGAAGGCCAAAACAACGAACATCAACATAATCTACAAAAAGGAACAAACCGAAAAACGTAAATTTATTATTAAAGAAAACCGACCCCATTCCAGCCGTCTATAGTTCCGCCAATAAAACCTTGGTCGTCCCTTTATTGTTGGGAAGTATGTGTGGAACTTTCCAAGGTTACCGCATTTCTTTATTTAGACTCATAGATTCTGTTTTATCTGAGAATATATCTCCTGTTTATTCTCGCACATGGTGATGATTTCAATGGATTTTTAATTCAGGATTTTTTCTCATTGTGAGCATGGCTAAATTATCGTATAAAAGAATAAACGGAAACTCCATAAGTTTTTAATGAAAGGAAAAATATAAATTTTCGAAATATCTCCACATTAACATCATGAAATACAGATAACTTCATTAAATCAACTTCCATCATTGCTTAACATACTGTAAATAACCACCTTGCGATTTCTTCTATCTGCTTATGTTGTTGCTTATTTGTTTAATGTATATGTTTATTCAATGCTCTTTTTCTTAATTGTTTATTTTCTTTTGAATATTCTGTCACCTATTCTACTACAATACGAATTATTGTAAATAGTTTCACGCGCAATTATCCAGATCGGATATGGCGTGTCTTGTTTGCGCGCGCAACTGGTAAATAAATAAAATGAACTTCATTACATTCCTAATAAAATTATAAAATAAATGTTTAAAATATATAACAAAATATTTATTGATTAATTTTATTACAATGTGTTGAAAAGATGAAAGGGAAATATGTGATGGCGCGGCTGGAAACTTAGTTCCTGCAGCCACCACGAGGGGGAGCTCCAAGTTTAATTTTGTCTAACGGTCAGTCAGATTAACTATGTCTGTTGTACATAAGCCTTGTAATCAAATACCTTTTTTTTAATCGTTCTCAATTCATTTTAAATAATTTGTTATTAAATAAGCTTCGTTTGATCAATTATAAAAATCCAAAACAATGTACATCAAGCTGATACAGGCTTCTAGGGATAAAATTGTAATTCAAATCTCTATTTTTGGGCATGAAAGCTCTTATTAAAATAAGAACATTAAGCCTCCAGGGAAAGGTTTCTTTTAAAAATATTTTTTATTTAAAAATCTCTCTAGTTTTCGGGCAAGAAAGCCCTTCTACGGGACCAAAAATATTTTACATCATTTGAACGCCAATAAAATAAGATTTGATATTAAATAAAGTGCTATGGTTGTTAACATTTGTTTAAATGCAGAATCAACGCGGGCTTCTATTGCGCGTGCTTTCGAGTTTGCTATTCCAAGGCGATATCTTCACTTTGGGTTTATGGGGTGGGTTCAGGGAATATTATGTTATAAATTCCCGAAATGTCTATTCTTTTGTTAATGCTCTTTATGAATTATAAAAGCTCTTATACAGTATAAAACACGATATAATGAATCGCCAATATAACTCATTTCCTAATTGGGATTTATTGTGCCGTGTTTTTCCTGTATAAGAACTTTCATGCCCAAAAACTAGAGATTTGAATTATATTTTTTTAAAAAAGAAACTTATCCCCGGAATGTGAAAAAATAATACAAATGTGATATTGTACTGGGATAATGTGCATAAATTATGAAAAAGGCATCTCCTTATCGTTAAACTGAAAGTTACTGATGGCTTGCGCCATCTATCAGAATAAATATCAACTATTCTCGTTGATTTTTAATTATTCCAGAATTGGCCAAATACCCATTATTGATTAATCAAGAAAAGTTAACCACGTACGCGTTTCTGGCTGTTGGCCCTCATCATCTAGAATAATTAAAAATCAACGAGAATAATTGATATTTATTCCGATAGATGGCGCAAACCATCAGCAACTTTCAGTTGCACGATAAGAAGATGTATTTTTCATAATTTATCCCTGAAAGCCTGATGTTTTCATCTTAATTTAAATTACATTAGGGTAAATGGCAAATAATTTTTATCTATTAAAAGAGTAAATTATTTAGTATATGTGTGAGATGGTTGCGTGCGTGTTGGTGTGACTTGTGAAAAGGCCGCTGATAAAATTATAATTATTTTTTATAAATAAATTACTTTTTTAAAGCCAGAAATATATAAAGAGAAAATAAGTAACGGCCGTTGGAAGTAAACCTTGTTGTTGAAAGACGCGCGTGGCCAGAGTCCCGGATGCCGCCCGCGCATGCGTAGTGAGGTGTTCTCTCAGCACGCGGTTGCCGAGGCCGCCATACTACTGCCCGTATGTTTAGTGAAGCTTTGTCCCAGTTCGCGCTCGCTGAGGCAAAGTGTGGTCGCCACATATGTATAGATTTGAAGGCTAAATATAATTACTATTCATGAAAAATTGTGAAAAAGTATTAAAATTACAATTATATTCTCACAATGAGTATCTTTTTTATTTAAAAAAACGCTAGCTTTCAAGCGTTATTCGCTCTTCAACGGGCTTACAATAATATCTGATGTAAATTCACAAAGAACAAAGTAAGTTGACAATATCCGATCATCTTGATGTCTTTGGCACTCAAATGTTCATCAATTGAAACTAAATTAGATATCAATACACTCAAGAATTCTGTATTTACATATCCCCGATCCAAAATAGAAAATATTTTCTAATAAATCGAAAAAGGATACCCTAAAAAGTAGTTTTAAATCGATCAAAATATTTTATTTACGAGGAAAATAACATTTTTTGATCGTGGAACTGAAGGTAGTATGATAGCTTGCGCCATCTATCGGAATAAATATAGACTATTTGATTTTTTTAAAATACTAGTTTCAGTTTCACGATCAAGAAATATTTTCAACTTAATTAAACTACACCTGATCCCGAACATTTTCCTATCTGTTCTATATCGTTAAAAGCTTTTAAATTTGATTTTATATTCTTATAATAATTCTTTTTAACAACGATAATCCGATTATATCCCTAATCCTTCCTAATTACCATAACTTCAAACATATTAACATATATAGTGGGGTAGATTCCCATTATATATTAAATATTAGAATAGAAATATAATATTCTACTTACAAAATACTTGTGGAAGTTAAGGAAGTTTCATAATTTGATGTCACCTGTTGTCTAGTATCTTTTTAAGGAGACAGAGGTTGTTCCCACTAGGTTATCTCGTGTATCATCAATAAAGGTCACTGTGATATCTTTCAGAGTTATTGTCTGAATCCCGATATACATGCTAAAAGGTACAACTTCCTTAAGTTTTGTCCATGAGTGTATATTTCAGAGTTAATGTCTGAAATCCGATATAAATGCTAAAAGGTACAACTTCCTTAAGTTTTGTCCAGGAGATAATATACAAATTCTATTCTATGGTCTATTCTAGAACATCACGGCCACTTAGAAGTTTGCATTTTGTACACTTGTGTTTTTAGATGGATTAAGTGAGTGTACAAAATTTCAGACTTCGATGTAGTCTGGAAGTATATTAATAAATGATCGCAAACATTCAAAGAAAATATAAAAATTAGTCCATTCTCAATCACCTTGTCCATATTTTTATGGAGAACGTCAGCCATTCAATACGTTAGGGAAACGGCTATGCCTATTTTTTCTTCGTTTGAAAGGAAATATACAAATTCTTTTCTCTAGTCTATTCCCAACCACCACGGTCACCTAGAAGTCTACAATTTTGTAAACTTGTGATGTTAGAACGATTGAGTCAGTCTATTAAATACCAGACTTCTACGTGGTCAGGAAGTATATTAAAAATTGATCTCAAAATTTGAATGGAAATATATAGAAAATAGTCCTTTTCAGACAGCCCAGAAGTACAATATTTTGTCAATTTGCCGGTTAAAAAAACAACATATCGAATTTTTGGGGTAAAATTGAAAAAATAAACTTATTGCGAAATATATATTTTATATATAGTTTTTATTAAATGTTCTGCGTTTTTTTTTCAATATTGAAAACACTAAGTCTGTTGATACTATTTTATACTTGGGACATACATGTTCAGTAATTTCACTATTTACTTTCAACAGCTACTTTGGTTTCCCTTGTTTCAGTTTCAGACACATTTCTACTCCTTGTTGATTACCTCGAAGACCATTTTGTTTGGACTTATACAGATTTAACACTATTTTGGCAACACCACTTTTATGCTAAATCGAAAAGTATATATTACAGAACTTTCTACCTTCGCTGGTGCCACCGCCAATACCTGGTTCCTTTAGATCACCAGCTGAGCGAGAGTCCGAGCTCCGCCCATCTAACAAGTTACAGGGCTGGAAAGATAACTTAGCTAAGTTCTTGCACGTTTAATTTTAGTCACCACAGAATATTTTAAAACAATATTTTAAAGCTGCAATAAATGCCAAAAAAGAAATATATATATAGTGAGTATTATTGATTTATTCAACTTCAAAATATAGTTGATACCGCGTGAAGACCAAGTTATAAAGAAGGGACTCGGTGGCCTAAAAAGGGAGCTTAAAGAAAGACATTTACCTAAATATGTTAACTAGACACGGTGAGGGTTCCACGTGATATCTAGATACATAACACAGAGGGGGTTAGAGGTAGACTATACTATCTCACACCGTCATGTATTGCTACACCCCTGAACCCAACGTCCCAATTACGACAACTCGATGAACTCGTTGAGTTCACTATTGAACAACAAAGAGAAATTGAGCGGACTAGAGACCGAAGACCGAATTGCTGACACTGCCAACGCTGAAAGCCGGACTTTGCGTCACACGCGAGGCCTCCCATTGGAGTTTTGCGCCAGAACCAGCAGACTAGTAATCAGTACCTAGTCCTGGGTCTGTGGAGCGAGCCAAGCTGCCAGAGGAGAAGTTGGGTACCAATCCACGTTATGTGACACAGGGTTAAAATAGTGGGTCCTCCCGCCCAACGTGGAATGGTAAATGACCACAGCCCCTGCTATGATCATCACAGGAGTGTAAGCACTAAAACCTGCCCCGCTGTCAATAGCTACTGTCTAACACTAGCTAGATCCTGCAACAACGTCGTTAGTAGAGCTGGAACACAGGAAAGTCACGGCTCTCCATCTGGAACATCTGTTACACACAGCAGCCTAGAATTCAGACTTTATGTTCAACAGGTTGCTATGGTCACCGTATCCCCTTTTTTATTTTTGGCATTCACGAGGTTTTTTAGTTTTTATTCTACCTTATTCCTGGTGATTTGAATAAGAAAATTTCGAATTTCACAAGAAGAGCTTCCAATTATGACAACGAAACCCGTACAATATTTCATTGCAATCAATCAATTAATGGAGCAGCTCTAATCAGCAACCCAAGACACCAAATTTCTTCAAGAACCTCAAAAGCTTACCACTTTCTTCAAGTTATACAATAAACTACGTCAGTTTTATGTCTTTTCAAAATTGTAAACGGTGTAAAATATTTGTCTGAAAACACACACTATATTTATTAAATAGGTAACTGAATAGGTTGTGAATATATGATTATCATTTAGTCCTTAATTTTGATATTTTTTAATACAATTTTTCCAAGTGTTTAATATTAACAAACTATTATTTTAGCCATAATTTTCGGAAGGTTATGTTCATATCTAATTTAGATTGTTAATAACACTTTTCAAAGTTATTCTGAAATATTTAAATAATTTTTGTGTCATTAGTATGGTCTCCGTTTTAGTTAAGTTTCACTTAACTGAGATATGGAGTTTTTCCTTCCTTAAATATGACAGAATTGAGTTAGAGCTTCTACTATCTTGGTAATGTTGCTATCTCAGTATATGTGTGATTATCAAAGTGTGATACATTCAGTGCAGAAATATGTGGAACAGATTACATAAAGAATATTAGAATTAGGCTTAAATAAGCTCGACTGGCTTCATTTCTATCAATCCAACCTCTCTGATGGTGTATCAAGATTTGGTGATCAAGAAGCTTGGTCAGTCCAGCCGACATTGTGGCCCTCATCAGTAGAAAGGCGACACCAGAGTTGACATCTGAGATTGATACAATCTGGTTTAATTGTCTTCGATATGATTGTCAGGGTGAATTCTTACCTGCTTTCTTCAATATAAATTCACAATAAAGTCTGTAATTTTGTCTTAATATATTTGTATATCATTTCTTTCCTCCTTCTAAATTTGTGCCTTCTGTTTCTCGTTATCGTTGAATATTGAATTATATCAAAGTTTGTATTCTAATTCCTCAAATCTTTTCTAACTTCATAAAAGGAATATTTTCATTCATTTTCATTCTTTTACTGTTTCATTAATTCTATTTTTTTCAATGGGGGCTTATTCAATTTTTCCTTTTATCATACATAGCGGAGAGAAAGAATTGATTTCATTTGTTTTATGTGTTTTAATTGCCGATTAAAAACTTTTCCCATGGTCAAATTTCAATAAATTATTATAAAATATCATTGAATCTTTTTCTTCAAATTTCTATGATATGGATTTAGATTTTTATAATTATTTTTGGTTCATTCACTAAGTGAAGATTCAAAATATTAGTTTTAACATCGTAATTCAGATTATATATATATGAATTCAGAATATATATTTATAGGAGGGTCATGTTTAAAATGTAATATTTTTTTTAGATAAATATTACAATTAACTCCATTGTTATATTTAAAAGATCGATTTTCTAACGATAATTTTTGAATATATTAAGTTTTTATTTTTTTTTTGTTAATATTGAGAAAAATGAAATTATTTATTAAAGAAATAACTGAACCTGTATATAGTCTACCATTTATATATTCACATTCTTAAGAAATTGCTGACTCATAATTTTTGATGATTTTTTTGAAAATAGAGCAATTCATAAATAAATCTTTAAATGAAAAAGGCATATATTGGATCAAAATATCATTTATTTTACCAATATTTGTTTCTCCCCATTGAAAAAAATATGAGCAAAATATTTTTAAACTTAATTCTATTGACGTTATATGGCGCTGAGTTTGTTGTTGACACAATTAATATGTTATAATACCTTGATAAAAGTTGGTGTTCAGCCAACTTAAATATTGGTAAAATAAATGGTAATTTGATCCAATATATGTATTTTTATTTATTTTTTTGATGATATTTTTTATTTTATTTAACAGTTGGGAGAGACACGCCATATCCACAATTTGGATAATTGCGTGGATATTTTAAATTATATACAATTAATACAATTGAACATTGGGAATCATGAAAATTAAACGTTCGATGTCAAATTTTGCATATAGTAATTATAAATAGTAACTTGAAATATGTACAGTCAATACTTTCGCCTCAAAATATACATCCTGCAGAATCTATTAAACTTAATGTATTGGTCTTTATTGCAAGCAGCTTGTTTTGTATTAGTCATGTAAAGTTGGTTTTCTTCCCTTAGATCAGAAGTTAATGGACAGTTATAATATTTTTTTTCATATTTATTCAAATTATATAAATAATTTTTTTAAAAATCGTGTATATATAATAACTGTTAAAAGAGAAAATGAAAATATAGCGTGGTGAGTTTCTTTTTATTAAAATTACAAGCTTTCAAGCAAAATGCTTTTCATCAGGTAATCCAAAAAAATAAAATATGTGGAGAGGTAAATACATCCACCTAAGTAAGATTTGAAAATTAAAATTAAAGCGGAATTGCCACGAACAAGCACGCATCAACACACCCAGAGAGCGAGCGAGAAATTCAGTTTAAAATAAGTTTGAAACAAATAAAATATATACATACTTCGGGAAAACACTTGAGGTTAAACTTCCCTATGGGGAGTCCATGCTATTACAAAAAGCTATGTACTGCGGGGGTAGTTCTATTTTTCTATTGAGGCTTGGAATTTTATTGGAAACCAAAGCCTCCAGGACCAGTCGTTGATATTTTCCGCTTATGTTACTGTAAATACATTGGGTGTCTGTGAAATCAAATGAATGCTGTGTTTCTGCCATGTGCTGATAAATCTGGGAACGGCTGTCTTTGTTCATGATGTTTCTATTGTGTTCTTTAGTCCTGATTTCTATGGTTCTGCCGGTTTCACCAACATAATGTAGTTCGCAATTTGAGCATTTAATTTTGTACACTGCGTTCCAGTTTTATGAAGGAATATATTGTTTGGGAGGATATCTTCGTCTTATTTGTAACCTCTCTCGTTATATAGTACTAAGGATTGTGGTGTTTCTAGGTATAAACATTGATATCATTGCTAGGTATCTGTTTGATTTAAAATATAAATACTAAATGAAATCTTTTCTTTTTTTTTAAGGAACGAATAAATATGAATTTCGGAAAAACTCTTTGAAAGTACAATGAATATATATTTTACAGGGGAAGAAAGAACTGATAGAGTATCTCTGCATATAAAAGATAAACACAGAATGTTATATAGTAGGGAATCAGGGAATCCAATTTTAAAAGATATAAATGTGGTGAGATTTTTAAAACATGTTAAATTCCCTCCAAGTTGGATTAAGTGAGGTCAAGTTAGGCATCTATCTAGTGTAAGTGTTGAACTGTGGTGTGTGACTCACGTACGACCATCTAGACGTCCAGTGGTGTGGAATGGTCCTCAGTATCAGGAGTGAGGTGCCATCCTAGATGAGTCCTCAGAGTCCAGAGGAATTGATGATCGTCAGGTCGGGGATCGTCGAGGACAACAATGTCTGTACAGACTGTATTGTTGCAACTGTCGACAATCATAGATCTCAAGTGATATCTCTATACAATCTAACACAGCTGTCTAGGAAATGTTACACTTAAGGAAATAGAAGATATTCCTTTAGGAAGAAAGTGATTCTTATTCAGATAGATTCTGTGTGGATTCTGTCTTGTTTCTCTTGTAATTTTAATTCTAAAAGTAAAGGATAACTGTGTGTTTGATGCATTTTTTTTTTAAATTCGTATTATAAACATTTTAAATGATTATATTTTTCTCTGTGGCAATATACGTATATCCTTACAGTTGTTTATAAGAATATTTAGGTAAAGTTCATTTTGTTCCTTCTTTTAAGGAAGAGATATTCTAAAGGGGGGACAAGCATGCACATGGGACAATCTATTGTTTTCCATGTTCAAAATTTTCAGAATTTCGATTAAAGGTTTACGTCAGTAGTTTCCAGTGGGACTCGATCATATTCAGCTCTTATCATGAATCAGGATGTAAATATAGGTAATTCAAAGAGACGTCGAGAATATGTTTTCTTTCTGATCGATATATATATATATGAAAAATAATTTTATAAATAAAATAATAAAAAGGTCAGGTGTTAGTATTAAAATCAAAAAAGGCATATCCTAACTACGAGCACATGAACTTTTTTAGATGGCATAGCGCTATCTAGTGGAACAGAAATCAACTAAATGTCGATTTAACCTGTTCCCTGGTATTTGGCCAACCCATTTTCTTTATAAATCAAGAAAAGCCATCTACGTATCAGGGAACAGACTAAATAGACGTATATATATATATATGAAATGTAAATAATAAAGTTTATCAAATAAAATTATAAATCGTAAATATAATTTAAATTAAGTTGATATTATAGAGTGATTTAAGATGGATTTATATATTGATATAACTATATTTAAAACTTTTAATAATAGTAATATTTATATATAAAAAGGAAATTCTATTAGATTAGCAAGCTAAATCTAAATTAATTATATAAGATAAAAGTTGATAATTATTTTTGTGTTTAAGTTAGATGAGATTAAAAAGTTCTTTATATGTATTATATTTATATCTTATTTAGGAGAGAAAAATGTAATAAAAGTAATTATATGTTAGAATAATATGTTTTTATTTTAGATAGAAAAAAAAAAATTTTTGAAAAATAAAAAGAAAATTTAACAAGAAAAGAAGATTTAACAACGTAACGTCTTTTAGCATCGGCTTTTACCCGTCATTTAGACATACTCTTAAAATAAATAGGAATAAAGAAGAGATTTATAATGATTATATATTTATTTTTTAGTAAAAGAGAGGAAAGAGATAAAGAAAGAACCATACACTTTTATTTCAAACAGGTAGAGAATTGAAAGGTTGTTAGTATTTTTTTAGTTAATTAATAGTTTTTGTAATTTTTTTATATAATTTTTTTTTTTCCTATATAATTTTAGATTTTTTTTTTTTTCCTAAGAGTAAGAATAATATGAAATAATGTTTTTGCCTAGTTAAGGATAGATAAACATATTTTAAATCTTTGCCTATTAGAAATTATTTTTTGGAACCCTAATGGTAGACCAGGACATTACACAAAAGGAGATTTGGAAAATCTATTGGAGAGAGAAATCTGTGGTACCAGGGCTCTTCAGATGAAAATACCACAACCCATTTCACCCTTATTTCATTATGGATTGATTTCTCTTCGACCATTAAACTGTATAATTAAATTAATATTAGATATCATAGAAGGAGGTTGTTTACTTACTTATTCAAAGTGGCGTCTGCAAAAACATTACTTGAAACCTTCTTAAACTTTAATTATATTAATTTTAAAAACAAAATATACATTCAATCTAAAGGTGTTCCAATGGGAACTTCATCCAGTCCTCTACTAGCAAACTTATTACTTTTTTGGTATGAAAGAGAGTTCTTCCTACAGAATGATGTAAATTGGCATATGTTCCGCTATGTAGATGACATCATTATCTTGAATAACCCAAAATTCAATAATGTCATTTACAAAATATACCCTAAATATTTGAAACTTAAAAATAATGAAAAGATAATTAATAACAAGGAGGTTAACTTTTTAGACTTAAATATAAACCTTGCAAACAAGTCAATTGGAACATATGACAAAAGAAATTGTTATAATTTTAAAATTATTAAATTCCGTAATGTCAATTCCAACATATCATCAAATTGCTGCAAAGGCATATATTTTGGTCAATTTTTAAGATTTTATAGAATCAACAACATTAAAACAAACTTTATTAAAGACATTAAAAATCTTAATAAAGAATATTTAAACAATGGTTTTAAATACAAAACAGTAAAGTTTTACAATAGGCTGTCAATACACAAATACCTAAGCAATAATAAATATAATTATAAATTTGAAACTTCAAACTTCTCCAATTAATCTAACCAACAACTTATATTCTACTCTTATACTAAAACAAATGATAGAATTACTGAATATATTTCCTATGACTTTAAATATATTAATTATATGATAACGATTATAAAGCATTAAATTCATTCAATTTGATCTCCAGTTACTGTGGGAGGGAACTGGAAAACAAATATAAATGAATTTGAAGCATAATAAATGTTTTATTATTCAATTAATTTATAATTTTGATAAAAATGTAACTTATATCAATGAAAACAAAATTTTAATACATATTTTCACAATCTTTAAAATTTCTAATGATTCTTTTCTTACAGCTTTTCTAACTTCTAACAATTTTAAAAATAAGATTTCCTAGAAAAGGGAAGGTTACTTTTAGAACAGTATCGCGGGTCCCTGACAGACAGATGTTACATCCACACATGTGCGCTGTCTCGAGGGAGCGGCAGACGCCACTTTGAATAAGTAAGTAAACAACCTCCTTCTATGATATCTAATATTAATTTAATTATACAGTTTAATGGTCGAAGAGAAATCAATCCATAATGAAATAAGGGTGAAATGGGTTGTGGTATTTTCATCTGAAGAGCCCTGGTACCACAGATTTCTCTCTCCAATAGATTTTCCAAATCTCCTTTTGTGTAATGTCCTGGTCTACCATTAGGGTCCCAAAAAATAATTTCTAATAGGCAAAGATTTAAAATATGTTTATCTATCCTTAACTAGGCAAAAACATTATTTCATATTATTCTTACTCTTAGGAAAAAAAAAAAAATCTAAAATTATATAGGAAAAAAAAAAAATTATATAAAAAAATTACAAAAACTATTAATTAACTAAAAAAATACTAACAACCTTTCAATTCTCTACCTGTTTGAAATAAAAGTGTATGGTTCTTTCTTTATCTCTTTCCTCTCTTTTACTAAAAAATAAATATATAATCATTATAAATCTCTTCTTTATTCCTATTTATTTTAAGAGTATGTCTAAATGACGGGTAAAAGCCGATGCTAAAAGACGTTACGTTGTTAAATCTTCTTTTCTTGTTAAATTTTCTTTTTATTTTTCAAAAATTTTTTTTTTCTATCTAAAATAAAAACATATTATTCTAACATATAATTACTTTTATTACATTTTTCTCTCCTAAATAAGATATAAATATAATACATATAAAGAACTTTTTAATCTCATCTAACTTAAACACAAAAATAATTATCAACTTTTATCTTATATATATATATAAGATAAAAGTTGATAATTATTTTTGTGTTTAAGTTAGATGAGATTAAAAAGTTCTTTATATGTATTATATTTATATCTTAATTAGGATTTTTCAGGATGCCTTAATGACCAATTTTTTGGTCGTTGAGGTACAGCTTGCACCACGCTGATGAGGGCCAACAGCCCGAAACGCGTCCGTGGTTAGCTTTTCTTGATTAATCAAGAATGGGTATTTGGCCAATTCTGGAATAATTAAAAATCAACGAGAATAGTTGATATTTATTCCGATAGATGGCGCCAGCCATCAGCAACTTTCAGTTGCACGATAAGGAGATGCCTTTTTCTTAATATATATATATATATATATATATAGTGTAGAAACTATATAACAAAATTATAACAGTGATTCTAATTTTAAAACTTAAGGAGCAAACTGATAATAATGATAACTTATATCAATTAGATTTGATTAGATTAGCAAGATAAATCTAAATTACTTATAATAATAAATAGTTATTTAATTTTATAGTCCAGTTTTGTATTAAGATTATCTTCACTATTATGATCATTTAAATTCAAATTATAAAATTTGTAAAATGTTATTAATTTGTAGATAGAGAGAGAAAAAAAAAAATTCTTTACTTCTAATACATCCTCAAGTTAATTATATATTTATAATTAATAACAATAAAAATTAACAACGTAACGTCTATTACATCGGCTTTTACACGTCATTTAGACATACTCTAATCCTATATATAGAATAATCGAAGAGAGAATATATATAATAGTTAGAAAAAAGAGAGAAAGACAGAACCATGCACTTTTAATCAAACTAATAATAAGGAAAAAAAAAAATTTTTTTAAAGAAGGTAGATAAGATTGTTAGTATATATATATATATTTTTATGATTTTATATTTTATCCTTTTTTTTTTTAAAGATTTTTAAAGGTTTTTTTATTTTATAATATGATTATAAATAGTTGTATTTAGTAATATATCTATAGTATGAATTAACATTTGTTATAAGTTTGGATATTATGTTTTGAAACCCTAATGGTAGACCAGACATACACAAAAAACTTTGAATTGAAAGTTTAAATTTAAAGTTTTTTGTGTATGTCTGGTCTACCATTAGGGTTTCAAAACATAATATCCAAACTTATAACAAATGTTAATTCATACTATAGATATATTACTAAATACAACTATTTATAATCATATTATAAAATAAAAAAACCTTTAAAAATCTTTAAAAAAAAAAGGATAAAATATAAAATCATAAAAATATATATATATATACTAACAATCTTATCTACCTTCTTTAAAAAAATTTTTTTTTTCCTTATTATTAGTTTGATTAAAAGTGCATGGTTCTGTCTTTCTCTCTTTTTTCTAACTATTATATATATTCTCTCTTCGATTATTCTATATATAGGATTAGAGTATGTCTAAATGACGTGTAAAAGCCGATGTAATAGACGTTACGTTGTTAATTTTTATTGTTATTAATTATAAATATATAATTAACTTGAGGATGTATTAGAAGTAAAGAATTTTTTTTTTCTCTCTCTATCTACAAATTAATAACATTTTACAAATTTTATAATTTGAATTTAAATGATCATAATAGTGAAGATAATCTTAATACAAAACTGGACTATAAAATTAAATAACTATTTATTATTATATATATATATATATATATATATATATATATATATGAAAAAATAATAGAAAAAAATAAAAGGTCAGGTGTTGATATTAAAAATAAAAAAGGCATATCCTGACCAGGAGCACATGTGCTTTTCAGAAGGCAGAGTGCCATCTGGTGGAACAGAAATCAAATATTAATTCATTTAATATCAGGGAACAGGTTAAATCAATGAATAGTTGATTTCTGTTCCACCAGAGGGTGCTCTGCCTTCTGAAAAACACATGTGCTCTTGGTCAGGATATGCCCTTTTTTATTTTAAATATATATATATGGTAGTTTGTGAAGCAGTCGTGGTATTTGTGTGAAAAGTGGTAAGGATACACAGGAGGTAGGATCCAGAAGCAAAAACCCGTGAGAAGTAGGTAGGAGAAAAAAAAGAGAAGGTCCGAGGACTACCCTGCGAAGAACTGGTGTCAAGACCATTCGGAGCGAACTCTCCAGCTGCTTTTTAACTGCTTTGAGTAGGATGAATTTTCCCCCAGGGGGAAGGGGAGTAAGAGAAGTTAGTGAAGGCTGGACATCTGATGACCCAAGGGGTTGTTTTGACCTGGCTATTTGGTCTTCCCTATACTCATACTCTTACACAGGCCATCTATATTATAATATTTCTTAATATCATGAGATATAAATACATTTTACCTACAGATTGAGGAAAAGAAAGGCTCAAAAATCTCTTAATAAATTAATTTTAAGAAATAATTATCGGTAAGTCATTTAGATAATTTTTATCTTCATAGTATTCAGTAATTGCTTAAAATTTAAAAATCAATTCTTATATCAGAGAAAGTCTCTCTTCCACATCACTTATCTAATTCTTAATTAAAATTAAACCATCCAGGAATGAGTTTCTTTTAAGAATCTATTTAATATATCTCTAGCTTTCGGAGGAGGGGACGGTGGAGATCTCTTTTAAAAAAGTCTCTTCTATAGAACTTCGTATATTAGATAGAACTTGTGGCGACCGCACTTTGCTTCAGCGAACGCGAACTGGGACAAAGCTTCACTAAACATACGGACAGTAGTGTGACGGCTTCAGCAACCGCGAGCCTGACTACGCATGCGCGGGCGGGATCCGGGACTCTGGCCACGCGCGTCGTCAATAACAAGGCTTGCTTCCAACGGCCGTTACTTCTTTTCTCTATATATATTTCTGACTTTAAATAAATTAATTTATTTAATAAAAATAATCATAATTTTATCAGCGGCCTTTCCACAAGCCACACCAACACACACGCAACCATCCCACAAACTTATACAAATAAACATAACTTTTTACTTTATTCTAAATTTGATTTCAAGTTAGGTTGTTCATTATATTGTCACAAAGTATTTATTAATTTTATTAACAGAGTGGTCATTTTTTGTTTATATTTTGCTACTCTGTAAATTTCCCTCGTGGCTTATCTTTTGTTTACCATTCATAGTTTGTTCTGGCCTGAAATAAATTGTTGTCACCTCCTGAAGTTTTTGTCTTCCCTAATTTTCCACGTGGCAATATGGATAGAAAGCTCATGAGAAATTTTTATCGTAATAAGCTATTAAAAATATCTATTTTGATAATTTTTAACTTTCTGTTTATACAACATTGGATTTAAAGTGTGTATGTGCTGCACGCTCTGAAAGTTTTTAAAATATATTCAGAAATTGAAAAATGGTAAACATTTTGATATGAAAAAATAGTATAAAAGTGAAATTGTACTGGGATTAGTTGGATACAAATTATGAAAAAGGCATCTCCTTATGGGGCAACTAAAAGTTGCTGATGGCTTACGCCATCTTTCGGAATAAATATCAACTATTCGTTTATTTTTTAATTATTCCAGAATCGAACAAATACCTTTTCTTGTTTAATCAAATATAAAAAATTAACGAATATTTGATATTTATTTACGACAGATGGCGCAAGCCATCAGCAACTTGTAGTTGCACGATCAGAAGAGATGCCTTTTTCTTAATTTTGAAATGAGATTATTATTATTTTTTTAATGCTGACAACGGTTCACCGACACCGTCGGAAAAATATAAGACTATATAAGACGAAGGATTTTTGTATTATATATAATGTTAAAAATAATAGAAAAAAATAAAAAGGCCAGGTGTTGATATTAAAAACCAAGAAGGCAAATACTGACCACGAGCGCCATCTAGTGGAACAAAAATCAACTAAACGTTGATTTAGCTTGTGCCTTGATATTTGGCCAACCCATTTTCTTGATAAATCAAGAAAAACCTGTACCACGCTGATGAGCGCCAACAGCCCGAAACGCGTTCGCGGTTGACTTTTCTTGATTTAAAAAGAAATATCAGGGAACAGGCTAAATCAATGTTTAGTTGATTTCTGTTCCACTAGATGGCGCTATGCCATCTAAAAAGCAGAAGTGCTCGTTGTCAGGAAATATCTTCTTTGTTTTTAATACCTAATAATAAAACAATACCTAAAGTTTCACCGCATAAGTTTCTTTTCTGTGAAAAATCAATATTTATTTCAAAGAGAAATATTTACTATTTCTAACTTTTTTGGATGAAGTATGAAAGGGTGAAAATATGAAGAGTAATGGCGAACGGAAAAATAAAAGTGTCCAGGGGCGGGAATTGAACCCACAACGTTCCGCTTACCGGGCAGATGCCATGTCCACTAGGCTACCCTGGACGTATTTTTCCGTTCGTAAATAATACTTAAAGTAACTTATAATACATTATAAAGGACTGCGGCGTGTGATTATAAAACAATACCTAAAGTTAATATATATAATAAAATTTATATATAATATATAGAAATATAAAATATTCAAACAAAATGGTCTTCTCTATTTAAAAAATAGAATCGTTTTTATGACAAATATTAAATCTAATTTTAATATGATTACAAACCCGGAATTGTGTAAAAAAAGTTAATTCTTTATCAACATCCTGTTTACCTGAGGATTATTGTCATATTTTGAACAATTACTTTTTACTGCGTTGGTAGGTTTTGTGGATAATTAATATCCAAGCACACATGGTTATCTTTACCAGAAGAATTTTTTAAAACCCTAATTGCTATAATTACATTAATGGTTAATCTTTTTTTGGCAGCGAGGAAATTGAAAAAAAAAATTTTTCAGTTATTAAAACCCAAAATCAGCGGGTAATTTTTTAGGAATAAGTTCTATATTATATACTAGCCGAATGACCCGGGCAACGCCCGGGTTTTACCCGATTAAATGCTTTTATTCAAATACTATTCGTTACAATTATAAATTGGCGCCGTGGATGTCATTCTTGTATAATATATAAATGAGTTTTAAAAATTGTAAAAAAAAAAAAGAAAAATGCATCGGCCGGGAATCGAACTCGGGCCGCCCGCGTGGCAGACGAGCATTCTACCACTGAACCACCGATGGTTATGAGAAATGGCCATATTTGGGTATTTAATCCATTTACAAAAGCAAACGGTGACAGAATTGATTAAGAAAGAATTGATTATGACGCTGATAACTGTATATATTAATGTATGAGATGGCTATATTTGTTTTATATTTTTGAAAGAAATGTTCGTAATTTATAGTTTTTTACTTTTATAATCAAGTATTTCTTATATATATATAGATGGAGCGTTATTGCTTAGTATTGATTTATGCCTAACTGGGCTTGTTCTTGCTTTTTGCGGAAAAGCATTGCTCGATGTAATTATTTATAAGTAAGTCTACTGTCCTAAAAGCTTATGTCCATAGTTTACTAAATACCATTTCTAAGATTCTACCTTTCAGTGTAGAATATATAAGCAGAATTGTCCAATTTCGATCTTAAAAACAGGAATCTAAATTCTTGAGACTCTAAAGTCTTGTCTTTAATACCCTGACTCTAAAGTCCTGCCTCTCAAATTCTGTCTCGAAATCCCAGCCTCTAAAATCTAAAATATTCATTTTGTTGAATGTCATCCAGAGTAACGGCCGCTAATATTTTCTCCGTTTGTTTAAAATATTCAAATTCAATTCTATATTCTATTGTCCGAACCACCAAGGCCACCTAGAAGTCTGATATTTTGTATACCTGCAATGTTTATAGAATAGAACTCATTTATAAAATAACCAGATTTCTCTACATGGTCTCTGGAAGTGTATTAAAATTTTCTATCATAAGATTATAAAATAAATATTCGAAACTATTATAGACGCGTATGATTCTTTTGAAAATTAAACAATTTCTACTACCCTTACTGCAATGGAAAAAATAATGGGAGGTCCTGGCTCATCAGTGGTGAAACCTCCCAGCGGTTTCGTCAGTTTAATCTACCATAGGCGAAACCGCTGGGAGGGTTCACCACTGAACCACATGAACCAGGCCCTCCCATTAATTTTTCCATTGCAGTAAGGGCAGTAGAAATTGTTTAATTTTCAAAAGAATCATACGCGTCTATAATAGTTTCGAATTTTCATAACAGATTGCGCGCTAATGCATCATGATAAAATAAATATAAATATTAGTCCATTCCTGACCCCCCAGAAGTCGGGAAAATATTAAAAATTCATTTCCTTATAGTGAAACTGAAATTTGCTAATGGCTGGAGCCATCTATCGTACGTGATTATATTTTAGTGATTAATCAAGAATGGGTATTTGGAAAATTCTGGAATAATTAAAAAATAAACGAATAGTTGATATTTATTCCGATAGATGGCGCCAGCCATCAGCAGCTTTCAGTTGCATGATAAGGAGATGCCTTTTTACTTTTTTATAATTTATTCACCTTATCCCACTACATTATCATATTTGAAATATTTTTTCATTTTAAAAATTGATTCATACATTATCCCTAAGGTTAGAAATAATCGCTATTTCCCCTTTAAATAAATTTCGACTTTTCGTTCAAAAGAAACATTTGCTGTAAAATTGCCAAACTTCGTTCTACAATCATAAGCCGCATTATATTATATAATAAATCACTTTATATAATATTTACGAACGGAAAAATATGTCCAGGGTAGCCTAGTGGACATGGCATCTGCCCGGTAAGCGGAACACTGTGGGTTCGATTCTCATCCCTGGACACTTTATTTTTCCGTTTATCATTACTCTTCACAATTAATCCTTTCATACTTCATACCTAAGGTTAGAAATATTCGTTATTTCTCCTTTAAATAAATTTCATTTTTTTTTTCAAAATAAACATTTATAATTGTCAAATTTCGTTCTACAATTATAAACCGTATTATATTGTATTAAAAATGGATTATAATAGTATTACGACGATGCCAGAAAGAAAGATTCGGAATCGCCGTGGTAGTAAGCAGGGTCATTTTGACCATATGTGTGCACGACAAGAATACTGAGGGGAGGGGGCGCGCAATTGGAGTGACGTGCAATATGTGCCCATCGAGATCAAAGACTGCTCGCTGTTTACGTTGTTTTGTGTGACCCTGTATAAATAAATCGAGGTAATAGCTTGAGAATAAATTCTCATTGATCCCGCGTGTTCATTTAATGGTCCTGATATAGCAACGATATTGTCAGAAAGACAGAGTTTCCTGGTACTCCCTCTATCTGGACTGGAAAACAGTGACGCCACTTGGAAGGAGGAAAAACAAAGTTCTCCCCTCTTGCTCTAACTGTTGGGTCAATTTGGCTCATGTACATAGTAACTTTTTTTTGTACATACAATCTTTCATATAACTAATTAAATAAATATTTAAAGTAATTCGGAAGCCTATTTAATTATTTTTCTTCGCGACAATATGCAACATTTGGTGTCAGAAGTGGGATCCCTGTTTATATATATATATAGGTTCTAGATGTCAATGGAAACTATTATAATTAGCGGTGGAACAATCGGAAGTCCCGCAAGATCTTCTTCAAGAATGAAGGAACTCGAGAAAGTGATTAGAACTGTTTTTGAAAAAAAAAAAAGATTTCTTTCTCGAGGATTTGAAGATCAATTCTAATCAATGGAATCACTTTCTAGAAATCTCGAGCAACAATCAGCATTGTTAAAAGAAGAATTTGTTTCACAGCTGGAAACTCTCAACAAACGGGTCTTGGGAGTTGAAAGTCTTACCTCTAAAGTTCTGATGTAAAGCCTTATTTCTGAATATCTACTCTTATAAAAACGATCTTTATTCTCAGAAAGATATTTTAAAAGGCAATGACCCAGTTCCTCCCCACAACAAATCATCCCTTGTCACGAGGCTCCTATAACGGACTCACTATCTGGCTCGGACCTTTTAAACGCGAAATAAGACCAGCTTTAAGGTAAAGCTTCCAACCTTCGATGACACCGCTTTGTGGATTACCTTCAGGGCGCAGTTCTAGGTCGTCGTCTAAGTCAACAGACGGTCAGACATCGAGATGACTCTTCGTGGTCCAGCAGCCGAGATTCTGGAGATTTTACCTGTGGAACGATATTAGAAAGAAGGAATCATATATCGCCGCAACTCTTTTTATTATTATAGCGGTTAAGGAAGCTTTCGGGCAAGCCTTTCTTCAGCTAATTATATTGTACAAACAAAGAGAGATTATATATCGTTTTTAAATTTATATTAAAAACGATATATAATATCTCTTTGTTTGTACAATATAATTAGCTGAAGAAGGGCTTGCCCGAAAGCTTCCTTAACCGCTATAATAATAAAAAGAGTTGCGGCGATATATGATTCCTTCTTTCTAATTTGTCGAAATCCGCAAACCGTTTACCATGTGGAACGATAGCTCGTCTATGGATCTCTGGTCGACTCTCTAAGTGGAAACGGAAATTTATCATCTGTTTGACACAGCACGTTTCTAAAATAAGACCCAATTAAAAGCGAATCATTACAAGAAGTTGCTAATGATCTTTTGGGGTTTTCAAGGCTTGCTTTCCCGTCTTGCCAGAGGGAGATTCGAAATTTTCTAACCCAGCAACAGTTCGTAGAAACGCTCTAAGGCACCGAAATTCGGCAATATGTCTGGATATCACCCTGCTGTACTCTCCAAGAAACGCTAGTTATAGCTATAAAGTATGAAGCGTCTAAACAAGCTTCAATAGCTCTTCTTCGATTTGCTCGTTAGACAGAGGTTATTGAAAGACACCCCACCAAACTTCCTATTCAACGGCGACGTATCCAAAATTTAGTTCGAAATAAACAAGGTGTTGGAGATGTAATTAAAAAGGACATATGCAACGGAATTGTCTCCAAACTATTCCAAAAACGCAAAAATACTTCTGGTTACCAGAGAAACGACAATTAGGCAACCTGCGGAGGCAGAGGTCGGCTCAACAACCAACAAAAGCTTCAATCAAAGTCATCCTGGCCTTAGCTCTTCTGAGAAATGACGATAGCCTTTTCTTGTATAGAAGTGCTCAAGAAACATCTTGCTACATAGTCAACGACATCGGGGAAAACACCACCATCCTTTGAACTGTTTTATCCAATCAACTAACATCAAACCCCGCAGTTTAAATAACTGACAACACCTTTCCATCATTGCAGCAACCGGTGAACAGACACCGATACATCACTGAGTGCTCCTCGAGCTACATATTGGTGACAACATCTACCAGCTTTCTGGGTATATAGCTCATTTTGTGGGCGATGTCATTATTGAACTTGATATACTGAGATATTTTGGATTCCGTATAGATTTAGAACAAGGTTTTCTTTTAAGGACGAGGAATCGCCAGATATCATTTCGAAGAAGTAATCAGCTTTAGATCTCAAAAGTGGATATTGGCATGTAGAGATGCACCCCACCGACAGGGAGAAAACTGCTTTCACTTCTGGAAAAGGCTTGTGATCATTCAAGGTGATGATGCCCTTTGGTCTCTGTAATGCTCCAGTTACTTTCGAACGCCTAATTGAAGCTGTCCTTCAAGGTTGCCCTGGCAGTCCTATCTTGTTTACTTGGATGACCCCATTTTTCTATAGAAGACATTCGACCATTACCTTGGAAATCATTATCAAGTATTCCAGCGTTTTCAAGAAGTCAATCTTAGGCTCAGCCCTGAAAAATTTAAGCTCGTTCCCAAAGAAATCGCTTACTTAGGTCACATTATCTCTGCTGATGGCATTCGCACGGGCCCAAGGGTTTGAAATGCTTTGCTTTTTTTTATCCAGGTAAATAGTACATTATCTTTAATAAGACTAGTTAGCAAAATTTCACTTTTCTAGAAATATTTGATGATTTTTTTGTAATATGAACACATTCCTAAGAATCATTGCACTTCTTTGACCTTTTTTGGTATGATAAAAATCATTAATAGCTTTGATATTGTGCTTTAAGGAATTTACCTCCAGTTACCTCTTTTTATGGCTGAGAATCTTCAGTTATTCGAAAGCAAATTGACATTTCCAATATCCATCTCGTTCAATTAGAAATTATATTAGCGAAAGTATATCTAAACACCGCTTCGAGTCTTTTGAGGTGAGTTGGAAAGCCCGAGCTATATATGTCTCATATATGCAATAGATGTGAATCTCCTATATATGAATTAAATAAGGCGATAGGTTTCTGGAGATGTTTTTCTTTTCATTTTTATTGCAATCTCAAGAATTCTGGAATTACCGTCCTTCTACAGGAGTTCACAAATAAACAATAATAGAGGGGGTCGGTGGAAGTATGGTCTAAACCTTAGACCAAAGGTAAAAGCGACAAGCTTTTTTATTAGCGAGATATAAGCTTGGCAAGCTTTCGGACAATAACGTCCTTTAACAGGTTGTAACATTTATTACTGCTGTAATGTTATAGGCGTACAGACTTCGTTCTAGGTAGCACACTATCCAATGGTGTAATATTATCCGAAAAATCTCCAAGCTTCTACCTTTTTAATAAGGAAACTCATCGCTGCCAGCTTTCATCACTTCTTAGAAATGACATTCTACGGTTCCTCCTATTGTAGAATATATGGACACGTTTCTCTTCAGCGAGGGAAGCTCTTCCACTTCGAGAGAGTCTTCATTCCAGACAAAATAATTAATAAATAAAAATACATTTAAAAAAACCTTTTATTCAAATGCACTAAAAAGTAAAAAATAAAATATTTTATCTTCTGTCATTGAGCAATTAGATGTATCTGAGTAAAAATAAAAGCGGCGGGGGACGATCATCATGAATTTCGAACCTAATGTGATTTAATATGTAGCAGCTGTTTTTATAAGTGTTTGCTATATTTCACCTCTTCTCTAAATATAATCGACCCCCGCCGCTTTTATTTTCACTCAGATACATCTAATTGCTAAATGACAGAAGATACAATATTTTATTTTTCCCTTTTTAGTGCATTTGAATAAAATCTTTTTTATTATGTATTTTCATTTATTAATTATTTAGTTAGGAAGTTCTTGTAAATGCGTGCCTTAACAAAGGCTAAGATGGCCAAAGCGTTATCCTGGCCATTCCCGAAGATCCAGGTCTGAAAATATGTTAGTGCGTGTTTAAGTGGAAGCTGGAATTCAGGAACAGTTTCCCTGAGAATAATAAGTCCTCAAAACGTCAGAAAAACAAGATAACATCTATAATATTTAAAATATATAAATAATAATTTGTATAAAAATTATATTTATAATTAATATGTTAATGTGATACTCCCGTTGAAGGACTGACAAGTCCGAAATCTTGTAAATAAAAGGGTCACACAAGAAACTTAGCCCTGGAGGCTTTATTATATCTATAAAAGCAATAGTCGCCTCTCCGATCAAAATAAACGTAGATGGTGTTTAATTTTGACGTTTATTCTGACAGAATAGCGATCTTTGTTCTCATAGATTAATTTCCACCTGACAAAATTCCCATCGAGAGAACATGGGATGGATCTCAATTCTCTTTTCCTGAAAATTCCCAGAAGTAGATGATTTTGACAACGAAGAAGAATAAGGATGAAAGATATCGAGCTGGCATAGAGCTAGAAGGTGAAGAGTTGTCGAAAAGACCGCCAATCTGAGACAAACTGGTCGCCAAGAAGAGCTTGGTCAACATCCCGTCAGTACTGAAGTAGACAGTATTAAATGACCTGGTAATGGATGTCTCTTTTTTTCTGGTACTGTACACTTCTTCTGCTTTCAATTATCCTCCCATCATGTGTATAAGATAGCATAGAGGTTAGAAAGAGAGAGAATAAACACATTTTTCAATTGTTCCAAATAGGTAAAATTATAAAAAAAAGACTGCCTTATAAATTGAAGGGAACGTCAGTAGAAAAGTAAAAAAACGACAATTACTTATAATTTGATAATAATAATAGTATAGTGTTTAAATATCCCAGTATAATATCTATTACTTTAATTGTGAGCATTCTGGTGCACGCCCACACATGCCAATAACAAAAGTTTTCAATTATTTGTATAAAGATTATTAAGAGATTGTACAAAGAGTATTAGCTCGTTGAAGAGTAGTATATCTGCTCTAAAGCTTGCAAATTCAAAATTAAAATATACTTTTTACCTGATTTTTATTTTTCCTCTTTCTAGTTGAATATTTATTATTAAGAATAGTAAAATCCGCTTCAATACATATACATAAAAACGAGAGCTAATAGCCCGAAATGCGTTTATGGTTAGCTATTCTTGATTATTCAAGAATGGGTATTTGGCCAATTCTGTAATAATTAAAAAATCAACAAATAGTTGATATTTATTATGATAGATGGCGCAAGCCATCAGCATTAGTTGCACGATCAGGAGATGCCTTTTTCTTAATTTGTTTACCAATCCCAGTACAATTTTACGTTTGTACTATTTTTTTCACATATAAATTAATAAACAGAATAGCTTCCGAGATTGAGTTTCTTACTTTTTTTGTATATTCTTCTTAAGCTTTCGGGTATCACGAATCCATCTACAGAGGATTATATGAGAGAGGATTTTTTGTTGTTTTATAAGATGTCTTCTATACATATTTATATATATAACTAGCCGAATGACCCGGGCAACGCCCGTGTTTTACCCGATTTGTGTGTGTGTGAATGTTTTTACTCAAATACTATTTGTTACAATTATAAATTGGCGCCTTAAATAAATGCATATATTAGTTAATAACTATAGCCTATGTGCTTTATCTGTCTATGTACTGTTGGCTTCCGTAGGCGTCTCTTACTGGGAAAAAGAAAGAGAGGATTCCATTTAGTTATTAACTAATATATGCATTTATTTAAGGAGCGACCCGCTCCAACACAATAGTTACAAAAACGAAAAAGCGAGTGGGGGGGCGTGATGGGGGGGGGGGGGGGCAAAGGTGGCGTGATCGTAGCCAACCAATAGGAGAGCGCCATTCCAATAAAAAAGCAAACGGTGACAGAGATGAAAACTGAAGAATTAAGAGATGAAGAACGCATGACGCTCGTAACTGTATATAGAATGCCACGTGTAAAATTAGGGAAGACCAACTTCGGGATGAGACAACAATTTATTTCAGGCAAGAACAAACTATGAGTGATAAACAAAATATAAGCAAAAAAAGGAAGCAGAGTAGCAAATTATAAACATAAAATTATACTCTGATAATAAAATAATAAATACTTTGTTATATAGCTCCTTCCCTATGAGAGCTGTGACCCACAGCTAGCAATTATTGTAGTTACTAACATGGATCTGACGTGCCAAGAATTCCATCGAAGTCTTGGAACTTTGTCCCTAGTGTCTTTGCGTCCTTTTTTTGCGGCGTGAAGAGCGGCTTTGTCGTCGTATCGTCTATAGGGACATCGTCATCTAGGAGGGAAGTCTTGGCTTGACACGGCGGTGAAATCCGGGAGCCAGTCTACGAAAATGTAGATCACAGCACCCATGGCCTCGAGGTCTTTTCGGCGATCTTCAGTTTGTTGTCCCTAATTTATTCAGCATCTCCACCAAATGCCACATGGAAAATTGGGGAAGACCAACTTCGGGATGAGACCACAATTTATTTCAGGCAAGAACAAACTATGAGTGATAAACAAAAGATAAGTAAAAGAGGGAAGTGTACAGAGCATCAAAGTATAAACATAAAAAATAATACTCTGCTAATAAAAAATAAATACTTTGTTACAATATATGCCTTTTTTATTATATAATGATTTAAATATGGATTGCTCTATTTTCAAAACAATGTATATATGTGAATGCTGTGATAGAGATGTATGGAGACATCTGAGGTTGTTCATTGGACACGACAACAACAACAGAAATTTGACAAGGACCCAGAACAGCAGCTTTACACACCCAAGATAGAAAACATAGTGACTGTTGTGATAGAGATGCATTGAGGCATCTGAGGTTCTTCATTGGAAGAGCCAACAACAACAGACCTTATTTCAATTTATTGCCGTATAACTTTCCACGATACAAATACGAGTAAATATGCAAACATAAATTCCACTGTCTTCGAAGCTTCTGTCTATATATAGTTAGCTAATATTTCTAAGCATAAATCTCTTGTACCTTGATTACCTACGTCACATAGAGGATGTAACTGACATGTTGGTGTGTGGACAGAAAGTGGCGGACTAGCGTCCGGTGTCATGAATGGGGGGGATCCCCTGCCCCCAGGCCGCCCGGGGGACTTACCCTTGGAGCGGTCCCCTTTCTCACACAGACTCCGGGTGGGTAGACCTCCTATGTATTTAAATATTGTAACGTAGAAAAAATTAGGAAAGACAGACTTCAATATGACACGGCATTTTATTCAATGTCAAACCAAATTAAAATTAATAAAATAGCAGAAAGGCAATGAGAAAATTTTACAGTGTATCAAAATGAATATATCGAAAACAAAAATCTTTTCATAGAATAATAAATGATCTTATAAATAAAAGACAATTGGCTGAGGGAAAGGTTTCTGTTATATATAACGGCAGTACAAGTTTTCGGGTCCAACAGCCCTTCAACAGGTATAACTACATTACTGAGGTTTTTCCGAATATAATCCCTTTATATATACATACAATGAAGTAGGAAATATAAGATAGATATGCTATACCTTATTTACATAGTTCAGTTTTAAAAAAGGATTATTTGTTAATGCTAATGCTCTATTGAGGTTATGTGATTACAGTAAATAACAAATTGGGAAGCCGGAGATTATTATTTAGGTAGAAGGAATTATACTATGGTATACGTCGGGCAAATCTATGGATCTATTGATTTCTTTGAGTTTTTAGTGAGCATAGCTTCGAGTACTAGGCGCTAGTACTTGCTCTTTATATCCTGATAATGGGTTGTGAGGGTTCACTAATATTAAATGAATGTTGTGGATATGCTGGTAGACAAGAGAATGAGAATCCTTTCTCTTGACAGATCTTTCATGCAGGCCGAGCATGTGAAGAGCGTGTCAACACATTTAGTAAGCAGTTCGACTTTTCAACTTACAAGTGTGCTATAGTTCTGTTTGGTTATTTGCCCTCACTAATAGGATTGGAATTAAACAAAAATCGGTGGGATATTAAAGCAAGTATTTTTGTTTCAAAAAAAGTGTTTAATACAGGTTTCGATCCCGTGTCGTGTCTACAGAAAGCCAACTGACCGCTCCTCAATAGAACATTATATTAAAAATCGTTGCATATCTTATATATAATACAATTTAATGCGGCTATGATTATGGAACGACATTTAACAAGTTATACCGCAAATATTTTTTTTACAGAACGAAAAATCGTAATTTATTTTAAGGAGAAATAACGATTATTCCTATCCTTAGAGATGAAGTATGAAAGGATGAATTGTGAAGAGTAATTCCCATCCCTGGATACTTTTATTTTTCCGTTCATCATTACTCTTCACAATTCATCTTTTCATACTTCATCCCTAAGGATAAGAATAGTCGTTATTTCTCCTCAAAATAAATTACGATTTTTCGTTCAAAAAGAAACATTTGTGGTAAAACTTGTTAAAAGTCGTCCTATATCTTATATATCGCAAATTTTAATATCAAATACAATATCGATATTTCTCTACGCCCATATTTCTTCCCAGAACAATCCGTTGTGAAAAACGAGAATGGCTAAATGGTTTTCCAGGGAAATTTCTCGTGGATAGAAGTGGGATTTTTGAACGGAATTGTTTCAAGAGAGGTTTGGTATGCTTCCCAATATCAAACTATCGGATATTTAAAATAAAATGTATAACACAAACTATATGATGCATTAGCGCGCCATATATTTAAAACAAATATAAACTATTTTAATGCTTATGATTCTTTTTGAATTAAAACTATTCTTAGCAATGCAGGAAGGGCAATATAAAATTGTTTTAATCCAAAAATAATCATACACGTCAAAAATAGTTTATAATTTTTATACAAACTATATTGTCACATAGAAAATTAGGAAAGACAAACTTCAGGATAATACAGTAATTTATTTAAGACAAGAACGAAATCCATATTCATACAAGATAAGCAATGAGGGAAGTTTCCAAAGTAGCAAAATATAAATATTGGTAAAATAAATGATATTTTATCTAATATATGCCTTTTTAATTAAATATTTATTTATGGATTGCTTTATTTTCAAAATAAATAATTATATATACATTTTAAAAAATAAGCTGTAAATATATAATAAATACATTGATACAATATGATTATGCAGAGTTTTATATGAATCACTCTCTCGTTTATACACATATTGATAAAATCTCCATTAACTCTATATTGGCAATTATGAATATACAGAAATGTGGGTTTTATTTCAGTTCAAAATAACTTTATTAAAATCCGCTCAGCAAGAGCAACCTAGTTGATAAATGTACAAATAAACGTTATGTTTACCTGGGTTTATCATATATATATATATATATATATATATATATATATATATATATATATATATATATATATATATATATATATATATGTGAAATAAATAAAAAGGTTTATTCTTTATATTAATTTTTCCTATTTGATTGAAGAATATCTGGTTCGTTACTCCAATCGTTTTCTTTGAACAAGCACATGAAGTGTCAAAGCCGATTTATAAACTTGGTTCCGTTGTTAAATCTTGACGTTAAACCTTCTCAAAATATTTATTGATACATTCATAATATTAACCTTGAAAATAATAATATAGACTTATTTTACTCATTATGTTTATATTTTTTCATTATTTTTTGGTCAAATACAGTCAACACTCGATAATTTTAAATTCAAGGGACCAGAGAAAATTTTCAATTTATCAAGAGTTCAAAATAACAGGAGTTTAAACAACTAAGAAGGAGGTAGGGAAAAAAATCAAGTAAACCAGAGTTTGAAGTTTTAGTAGTTTCGGGATATACATACTATGTTGATACAAGATTCAATAAGTGACTTACCGCAAGTTTTTATAGTAATAAATTTATTGGGAGCGCTTTCGGATCTTGCCTTTTCCCAAACAAGAGTTTGATCAAAATTCGTGATTTATTATTTTGAACATTTGTACAGTTATTCACAAATGTTCAACATTTGTGGCAAGATACTATTTCTTCAACTCTTCAAATTACCGAGGGGACCAATTAATATTGATTTTATTCAACTTATCGTGTATATATATATTTTTTTTTTCAAAGTACCGGGAAAACATTTCAAATTATCGAGATATTCAAATTAACGAGTTTCAAATTATCGAAAGTTGACTGTATATTGACAAACTCTGTATTTAGTAAATCCTGTCTGTACCATGTAATGTATGTAATCAGTTGCATCAGTAATCTGAGAGAATTATCTGGCTAGATTAATGTTTCAATATTATTTGTTTTCTTTTTCAAATGTTCGAACGGGGCTCTGGCACATTTTAAAGTGAAAAGTCGAACTGCTTTTTACTTAGTCGCCTACTTCTACCCACCATGATTATCATAGCCTGTACCACGTGTACTAGGAATAAGCAAAAAAATTATACAGAACTTGTCTGGTCAGAGGTCAGTTTTTTTTTCATTATAGTCACAGGCTCTTTGAAATGTTTGGTTTGGTAGTTTACGTTCGTAGAAGTTTAATGCTAATTTTTTAATATAGTCATTTATAGTTTTAAATTTCGAAGTCATTCATAGTTTCAAATTTCGAGGTCATTTATATTTATTGAATTCCTTAAATATACGAAGGTGACAGAATTACGTTTGGTTACTTACACTCGGGGTGGACTTTTCCAAGAATAGGAAACTTAAAACAAAAAAGTGTCCAATGCGGGTTTCGATCCCGGGTCTTAGCTGTTGGAACTCTAAGGTTTATACAACTCGTCCACCGACCACATTTATTATTGGGTCGGGGTCGGTGGAAGGATGGTTTAATCCGTTGGTTTTTCGACCGCGACGACCCGGGTTCGATTGCTGCATTGGGCACTTTTTTATGTTAAAAAAAATGCTCCAAACGGGGCTCTGACACATTTAAAGTGCAAAGTCGAACTACTTTTCACATGTGTAAACTTGTGGTGCACTTACAGTAAAAGCGGTCGCCTACTTCTACCCACCATGATTATCATTGCCTGTACCACGTGTACTAGGGATAAGCAAAAAAAAATATCATTGTGGTAATTGAAGGTTAATGAAAGTTTTAGTAAAAGATATAAATACACATTGGGTTAGAATTTATTTATATATACACCGTGAATCTCTTTTCAACAGTCAACTTAGAGTATATCCAAAATTATATAGGATTTAAATATATCAGAAAAATCACCCTCGATAAGTAATTATAGCTGAAGTTTCAAAACTTCATTTCCATTTTATTCTTTAAAATTACCGATTAAAATGTCAATTTTCAATTTATTAGCAATTCATTATTATAAATGGAGTTCCTTTTTTTATGAGAAATTAAAAAATCGATATTCAAAGAATAGTAAAGTTTAATTATATTTCAATTGTGATTTTCTTTGTTTAATAATATTTGATGGAAGATTTGGATTGATGTTGAATGCATGTATATTCAGTAAAGGCTACATAGCTTATATTGAATACTTAAACCGTTATTTACATCACCTGCAAACTGCCCGAAACGCGTACTAGCAAACGGTATTTGGTTAATTCTGGAGTAATTAAAAATCAACGATTAGTTGATATTTATTTCGAATTTTAAATTTTCCAAAGCTGGTGTTGTGGCTTTGTCACAGACCCGAGGCCGCTAATTTGCGGCGACGGTCAATAGATGGTGTATAGCTTTAACGTCTATTTTGAAGGGAGAGGCGTCCTTTGTCTTTATATGTATGCAAACAAAGCCATTCCGAAAAATCACAAAATAAGCGTGTAAGGCGCAACATTTTAAACATCATCAACTTCTTTAATTTAGATATACATTTTTGTAGTTCTAGAAGCATATGTTTTTGTTGTTATGTCCAATGAAGAGCGTCAGATGTATCCATGCATCTCTATCACAGCAGTCGCAATGTTCTCTTGGGTATGTATACTGAATTGTTGTTGATGTCGTGTCCAACGAAGAGCCTCAGATGTATCCATGCATCTCTATCACAGCAGTCACTATGTTCTCTATCTTGAGAATGTATACTGTATTGTTGTTGTTGTCGTGTCCATTGAAGAGCCTCAGATGTATCCATGCATCTCTATCACAGCAGTTGCAATGTTCTCTATATTGGGTGTGTAAACTGTATTGTTGTTGTTGTTGTCGTGTCCAATGAAGAGCCTCTGATATCTCCGCACATTTCTATCACAGCAGTCACTATGTTATCTATCTTGGGTGTGTATACTGTATTGTTGTTGATGTCGTGTCCAATGAAGAGGCCCAGATGTCTCCATGCATCTCTATCACAACATTCGCTATGTTCTCTATCTTGGGTAGGTATACTGTATTGTTGTTGTTGTCATGTCCAATGAAGAACCTCAGATGTCTCCATCCATCTCTATCACAGAAGTCGCAATGTTCTCTATCTTGGGTGTGTATACTGTATTGTTGTTGTTGTCGTGTCCAATGAAGAGCCTCAGATGTCTCCGTACATCTCTATCACAGCAGTCGCAATGTTCTCTATCTTGGGTGTGTATACTGTATTGTTGTTGTTGTCATATCCAATGAAGAGCCTCCGGTTTCTCCATGAATATCTATCACAGCTGTCGCAATATTCTCTATCTTGGGTGTGTATACTGTATTGTTGTTGTGGTCGTGTCCAATGAATAGCCTCAGATGTCTCCATACATCTCTATCACAGCAGTTGCTATGTTCTCTATCTTGGGTGTGTATACTGTATTGTTGTTGTTGTCATATCCAATGAAGAGCCTCCGGTGTCTCAATGAATATCTATCACAGCTGTCGCAATGTTCTCTATCTTGGGTGTGTATACTGTATTGTGGTTGTTGTCGTGTCCAATGAAGAGCCTCAGATGTCTCATACATCTCTATCACAGCAGTTGCTATGTTCTCTATCTTGGGTGTGTATACTGTATTGTTGTTGTTGTCATATCCAATGAAGTGCCTCAGATGCCTCCGTACATCTCTATCACAGCAGTCGCAATGTTCTCTATCTTGGGTGTGTATACTGTATTGTTGTTGTTGTGTCCAATGAAGAGCCTCAGATGTATCAATGCATCTCTATCATAGCAGTCGCAATGTTCTCTATCATGAGTGTGTATACTGTATTGTTGTTGTGGTGTCCAATGAAGAGCCTCAGATGTCTCCATACATCTCTATCACAGCAGTCGCTATGTCCACTATCTTAGCTAGAAGCATATGTCCATAGTTAATTCAAAACAACAATTTACTGTCCTTAATAGAAAATTCTGTGTTTATAACAATTCAGTCTAATACCATATTGAAACAGTCAGGAGTTTAAAATGAAACTGACTGAAGGATTTACCAATAATGAGTCATGTGCATTCTCCCTTTCAAATTTTAATCATTGCAGTATAAGAGCTGCATAAATATATTTGAAATATATATGAATATATCGCTCAAAACATATTTCTAATTTTAATATATAAACTGTATTGGTTAAACTTTTTGTTTCTTTCTCGTATACTTTGTAAAATTCTTTTAAAATAACTTGGAAAGTATTAGAAGTAAATTTGAATCAATCTATAGTGATTTCTAACCAGAAGATACAATCTTCTGTTCTCTAAACTATATTTGCATAACAGGAAAGGGTTAGTATTTACATATTCAATGGCTAACTAGTCTTCCTCCATTGTCAGGAGTTTGAGCACGGCTTTCACATGTAAATATATAATGGATTGTTACTTCCGCAAGAGACTCACAGATAAGGAATGTTAGAATTTGTAAATTTCAATATATTCTAACACTTTCACAGCCTCTTACACAGCCTTTACACATGCTATGGACATTCTGGAGATTTGAAAAGTGAAATGCGCTGAATCTTTTTGCCTATTCATTCAACATGTTTTAATAAATAGGCCTTAATATAAAAAGTGTTAAAAAATTCATTCATGGCAATGATACCTTCTGCTTACATAAAGACGAAAATATATGGTCTCGCGCATGCGTTACGTAGATTGACTACCCACGTCAGAATGAACTGGCGAAAGAGAAAGCTAAAGAATAAACATTGATATTTTTTTATTAATCAAACGATCAAAACGTATATCATAATGACTAGGGAGCATGCAAATACTTAAACTACAATTTCCAGAACAGGCAAAGAGCTATAAAATAATGATACGAACAGTCTATGGCTAGAACTGGGTAAGAAGTATAATTATATGAAGAGTCTCTGTCTTTGAATATAATGACTATACAAAGCAGGCTAAGACTTATAATACAATGATAAGAACACTCTATGTCTCTTGGTGTGTAATGGCTAGAACAGGCTAAGAGCTATTTATTGTCCTTAATAACTGAAAAGAACAATCTATGTCTTGGAATATAATGGATAGAACAGGCTAAGAGCTATGTCTTGTCCTTAATCACTGAAAAGAGCAATCTATGTCTCGGAATATAATGGCTCGAACAGGCTAAGGGCTATGTCTTGTCTTTAATAACTGGAAAGAACAATATATGTATTGGTATGTAATGGCTAGAACAGGCTAATAGCTATTTATTGTCCTTAAAAACTGGAAAGAACAATATATGTATTGGTATGTAATGGCTAGAACAGGCTAATAGCTATTTATTGTCCTTAATTACTGAAAAGAACAATATATGTCTTGATATGTAATGGCTAGAACAGGCTAAGAGCTATTTATTGTCCTTAATTACTGAAAAGAACAATATATGTCTTGGTATGTAATGGCTAGAACAGGCTAAGAGCTATTTTTTGTCCTTAATTACTGAAAAGAACAATCTATGTCTTGGAATATAATGGCTAGAACAGGCTAAGAGCTATGTCTTGTCCTTAATTACTGAAAAAAAAATCTATGCCTTGAAATATAATGGCTAGAACAGGCTAAGAGCTATGTCTTCTCCTTAATTACTGAAAAGAACAATATATGTCTTGGAATATAATGGCTAGAACAGGCTAAGAGCTATGTCTTGTACTTAATTACTGAAAAAACAATCTATGTCTTGAAATATAATGGCTAGAACAGGCTAAGAGCTATGTCTTCTCCTTAATTACTGAAAAGAACAATCTATGTCTTGAAATATAATGGCTAGAACAGGCTTAGAGCTATGTCTTGTCCTTAATTACTGAAAAGAACAATCTATGTCTTGGAATATAATGGCTAGAACAGGCTAAGAGCTATGTCTTGTCCTTAATCAATCAAAAGAACCATCTATGTCTTGAAATATAATGGCTAGAACAGGCTAAGAGCTATGTCTTGTCCTTAATCAATGAAAAGAACCATCTATGTCTTGAAATATAATGGCTAAAACAGGCTAAGAGCTATGTCTTGTCCTTAATCAATGAAAAGAACCATCCATGTCTTGAAATATAATGGCTAGAACAGGCTAAGAGCTATGTCTTGTCCTTAATTACTGAAAAATCAATATATGTCTTGGTGTGTAATGGCCAGAACAGACTAAGAAATATGATATAATGATAAGAAAAATCCATGTGTTTGAATATAATGACTAGAACACAGTCTAAAACTGGGAAAACACAGCGAATAGAGCAGGCTAATTCATGCTTTTAATATGACTAGACAGGCATAAGCTTTGGATAAATGTCTAAATAACAGGCAAATATTAGAACATACTGGTTAGAAGCTCAAGAAAACCCTGAACAGAAAGTCACAAGAATGCCCTAAAGTCCTTACACAAAGTTTTCAAGACAAAAATAAATAATGGTCTTCCTTGAACATTATAATTCTTTTTTTGACCTTATCCTGGTATTCTGGTTATGGTTGTACTGAATTGCTTTCAGATTTGGCTTTCAGATTCTGATTTTAGAATACAAGAGTTTTATGCCAAAGGTATGCAGTCGTGTCATATCTTGTAAAATATAATCAAACAGTTTTTAATCACTATTTGATTTAATTGAGCTGATGAAATAATTTAGTAATAAATACCTGACTTGAGGCGTGAAGAATCAATAAAATAAAAGATTTATTTATGTATTCACATATTTACAAAATCCTTGTATTGGCCAAAAGAAAACAACAACAATAAATTTATATAGTATAAAGCCGCACTATCTGGCAGTCTTCACAGGGTTTGTTCTATAAAATATAATCCAAAAAATCATATATATATATATTAATGAATAAAATAATATATATAATCTTATCTATATCAAAAGAGATTAAACTAATTTATTATTTTAAACATTTTTTCTCTCTCTTCTGATCATCCATCAATGCATCCTTTTTTTATGGATAGATCGAAATACGTTAGTCAAACAATTAAAAAAATCGTTCAGTAGAAATTTGATATAAAAAATATCTGACAAAGATTTTAAAAATTTAATTAAATTACTACACAACCATCTTATTCTCCAATATTATTTTTTAAAATAATGATAACAAATATTAATTCAATATTTCTTTTTACTCAAGCCATCTGTGGCTATTCAATGAGCAAATAATAAAGGGAAATGAATTTATTTGTAAAGATATATCAAATAGAAAATATTTTCCATGTGAGTTTAAAAATACATTAGGCAACATTTGAATGCATTAGAGGTAGATGGGATTTCTGCTAAATTAAATTTAGAAAATATTTATCTTAAAGTTTTACTTTTCAAAACTTGATTGCATTTGTTTCCTATTTAGTTCCAACATTTAAATTTTTCCTGACGATCATAGAGTATTCAGGGTTGCTAAACTGAATTTACATTTAGAGAATTTAAATCTCTGTTGTCCATTTGAAATAAGTTTCAGACGATTAAATGAAAGGTTACGAATTTTTCTTTTAAAATAAGTTTATTCATTTCTTTTGATTCTTTTTTTTCTAAGAATTTTGTAAATTTTTAAATTAGAAAATATAGATTTTTGGTTAGCAATTAAATAAATTTACTAAAAAATCACATTTTGTTTTTTTTTGTTGTTTAAAAATAGATACTTCGGCCAGTTAAAAGTTTTATTTCCTCAACGTTTCAACAAAAATCTTTTGTTTTCGTCAGGAGAAATAAATAAAAATAAAGCATTAGGCAAGGCCTTAAAAATTGTTCTCTCCCAATTTTTAACGCCTTGCCAAATGCTTTATTTTCATTTCTCTTGACGAAGACAGAAGATTTTTGTTGAAACGTTGAAAGAATAAAACTTTAACTGGCCGAAGTGTCTATTTTTACAGAAATATGAATGCTGGCCAGGCAAGCTCTATCTTCAAGAATTTTAATTTTTGTTACTTTTCTCAGGTACAAATTTTTATATAACAGTTTCAAACAAGACACGCTATATCCGATCTGGATAATTGCGCGTGAAAACTATTTACAATAATTCATATTGTAGTAGAGTAGGTAACAGGATTGTCAAAAATAAAATAAACAATTAAGAAAAAGAGCATTGAATAAACATATACATTTAACAAATAAGCAACAACATAAGAAAGAAGAAACCACAAGGTAGTTATTTACAATATGTTGAGCAATGATGGAAGTTGATTTAATGAAGTTATTTGTAATAATTAGTATCGTGGAGAGAGAAAGTTGATAAAGGTACACATGGTAAAGGACAGGATTATTTAATATTATCCCTAGTACACACGTGGTACAGGCCATGATAATCATTGTGGAGACGTTGAATAGATGACATTTATAGTTTTGACGAAACAGGTATGTTTACTTTTATAGATATTCTACTTGTTAATCTTAACCAGTAGTGTAAAAATACTTTACGTAATTCAAACTCTCTTTACAAAAAACTACTATTCATTGTAAAATGATATTTTAATATATATATATATACTAGCCGAATGACCCGGGCAACGCCCGGGTTTTACTCGATTAAATGTTTTTATTCAAATACTTTTCGTTACAATTATAAATTGGAGCCGTGGATGTCACTCTTGTGAAACGTCCCGCTCCAAATATTACATGTACATTAGGTCAGCTGGTATTACCCCCCATTTTCACCGCTAGAGGCGCGAGCGAAAGAGCAAATTTGCAATTAACACGACGGATATTCGGGATAGAGACCTGGAATTTTCACTATGAGTTTTTCCAGATTCTACTTTATATACTGTTAAAATTTCAGTCAGATTAGTTACGTATTGTGGACGTGTATAGTTGACAAACATACATACGCTGACTTTGATATATATAGGGATAATAATATGAATTTTAAAAATTGTAAAAAAAAAAATGCATCTGCCGGGAATCGAACCCGGGCCGCCCGCGTGGCAGGCGAGCATTCTTCCACTGAACCACCGATGCTTATAAAAATGGCCATATTTGGGTATTTATTCCATTCAAAAAAGCAAACGATGACAGAATTGATTATTGATGACTCTGATACTTGTATATATAATAATATATATGTATATATATATTATGTAAATATATTATTTTCTGCTGTTGATTTTGTAATTATAGTTATATAGAATTATTATTATTTGTTGCTTGATTTTTGTATTCATGAGTATTTTACGATATTGTTTTGCAGTCGTAGTAATAATTAATATTAATAAAAATAGTTATCAAAAATAGCTTTAATTGAGCTAAAGGAATATATAAAAAACATAATTTGAGAAAAGTATGCCTGACTTATAAGGCGTAAGAATAAAAAAAACTTATTTACATAATTTACAAAAGGTTTGAGCCGGCCATCGAGAAACAACAACAATCGGTTTTATATAGGGAATGTCCCGACATCTGGTGGTAGATATAAACAGAATATTTGAATCTACGAAATATAATTTTAAATAAAATAATATATATATATATTTTATATAACACATATATTATATAAAAATTATTTAATTCATAAATTATAAATTCTAGAATAAAATACTCTATAAAGACGACCACCAGATGTCGCGGCTTTCCCTATATAAACAAATTGTTGTATAAACGTATTGTTGTTTTCTTTTTGTAGATATTTAAATATGTAATCTTTTGTTTATTCTTCATTCTTCACGCTTTACTAAGGTATTATTTCATCCTCAATTATGCCTATCAGCTCAATATTAAAGCAAATAATGATTTAAACTGTTTTTATTATTGTATGACTACAATATCACAAACATACCGGGCGGTTGGCGTTTCTTACGCTCCAGGGGCCCGGGTTATCCTTATTTCTCTCTATCACAAACATACCCATGTATTATGATGCATTAGCGCGCCATCTGTTATGAAAATTCAAAACTATTATAGACGGGTATGATTCTTTTATAAATAAAACAATTTCTACTGATCTTACTGTAATCACTGCATTGCAGTAAGGTAAGTAGAAATTGTTTTATTTTTAAAAGAATCATACGCGTCTATAATAGTTTCGAATTTCCATATACTAATGTATCCTGAAACAACATAAGCAAATTTATCATAACATATATATATTAATCCCATCACACACTCATCAATGAAGTTATCAAAATTTTCATTTTTCACAGGAAGCGCAAATAGACAAATTATCATTTTATTTATAAATGAGATGATTTAACTATCGTTTGGTATTTAATTGGACGAGAAGGAATGCTGGGATACCAGGGGTTGGGCGGCTAATCAATTCTCTATAATGGGCCTAGATTTCAACCCAATTAACTCCATTAATTACAACGGTTTCAATTCCCCGTTAATTTGTCTCACGATAGAGTATACTGTTTACACCATCGAATGCCTTCTTTCTTATCACACGATGGCAATACAATTGACCCCGGTATGGTAGATATATATGGTAGATTCAGCGGTATGGTTGATTAAACTGTCGAGGCCGCTGAGAGGGTTCACCACTGATGAGCCAGGCCCTCCCTTTAATTTTTCCATTGCAGTAAGGGCAGTGGAAATTGTTTATTTTTTAAAATAATCTTATAAACTAGGAAAAAATTAGAATTGACCCCTCAACCAATATTTAAATCACTTAACAATCTATTCATCATTTTATATCATCATTGGAGTTAAAGAGATGTCTATATATATATAATTCATAAATGAAATGATTAGGAGATCAATCTGCTTTAACGAAATGTAATAATTAAAAAAAAAATAAATTGTGGTGTTGAAATTGTGAGTTGATATTAAAATAAACTTTGATTGTTAGTTGTCTTGTATTTTTTTTATTTTATTAAACAGCTTTCATTTGAAAATTTACTTGAACTAAAAAATTGACCTAATATAACTGTTGATTCTAAGTCTATTTCTATAATTAAATAAAAAGACGACTTATATATGTTATGAATATAATATTTTATTGTTGAAAAAAATAAGGAATTGAAGGTGCATTCGTGATACAAGAAAATAGTAAATAATTATTTACTATCAAGTAGTTTTTATATTTAATTACTTGAATAAAATTTTATATATTAAATATTTTCACCATGATATAGAATTTACAAAGTTATTCCTATATTAGTGAAATAAAAAAAGGTAAGTTAACTATACATATTTACAACAATATTCAAAGTGCTATATTCTAAAACTATAGTCAAAAATGTAGAACAGTCAATGAATGAAATGAAATTTATGTTTTAAAAAGAATTGCATTTTTAGATTATATAATATATATATAAAGAGACAAAGGTCGCCTCTCCCGTTAAAATAGACGTCAAAACCAGACGCCATCTATTGACCGTCGCCGCAAACTAGCGGCCTCGGGTCGGTGACAAAGTCACAACACCAACTTTGGCAAACTGAAAAGCGTCCACCTAGAGACCATGGTTTCGGGCTAATGGCCCTCGTCAGCCTAGGGCGGATTTTATTCCATGAGATCCACACGGAATCTAATGGAATCTTGACAATCTGCCAAAGAAAAGTTTAGCTGGCAAAGTGGCTGGGCCAAATCTATGACTAAAATATAGATGTAAATTTTGCCAAGAGGATATTGATCTAAAGAGACAAAGGTCGCCTCTCCCGTCAAAAGGCCGCTAGTTTGCGCCTACGGTCAATAGATAGCGTCTAGTTTTGACGTCTATTTTGACGGGAGAGGCGACCTTTCTCTCTTTAGATCAATATCCTCCTGGCAAAATTTACATATAATATATATATATATATATTAAAAATGGCATATCCTGACCAGGAGCACATGTGCTTTTCAGAAGGCAGAGCGCCATCTGGTGGAACAGAAATCAACTATTCATTGATTTAGCCTGTTCCCTGATATTTGGCCAACCCAATTTCTTGATAAATCAAGAAAAGCCATCCACGAACGCGTTTCGCGCTTTTGGCGCTCGTCAGCGTGGAGTAGGCTGAACCATTGCGACCAAAAAATAATTTTTGATCCCAATGGCTTCCTGAAAAACCAAGAAATGGGTATTTAAGGCCAAACTTGCGTAAATACGCTTAGCACATTAAAAAACGAAAGAAAAAAATAAAAGATAAAAAGATCAGGTGTTGAAATCAATATTAAAAATGGCATATAGCAATGGTTTTAATTGAACATAAATTTTTTATCTTTCATTTTTTTCTTTCGTTTTTTAATATATATATATATATATATAAATATATATATATATAATATAAAGTTGCGGGAAGATAATATTCATTGTGTACCAAAAGTGGCATAATTTCCATGAAAAAGACATTGTTTTGATGTATCTGTAAAGGGAGTGGTGCCACCTTTGGTTTTTATATATGGAACCTTTTCAGGGAGGATATTGATCGATAAAAATAAAGGTTACCTCTCCCGTCAAAATAGACGTCAAAATATTTGGCTATAGATTTGGCATAGTAACTTTGCCAGCTAAGCGTCGCTTTGGTAGATTGTAAAGATTCTATTTGATCCTTAGTGGATCTCATGGAATAAAGTCTGCCCTAGGCTGACGAGGGCCATTAGCCCGAAACCACGGTCTCTAGGTGGACGTTTCTCAGTTTTCCAAAACTGGTGTTGTGGCTTTGTCACCGACCTGAGTCCGCTAGTTTGCGGCGAGGGTCAATAGATGTTGTATAGTTTTAGTGACTATTTTGACGCAATAGGTGACCTTTGTTTTTATATAGAATGTTTTCCTTTTTTGGGCTCATGTTAATACTAAATTGTATATAGTACTTAATTTATGTTCAATTAAAACCATTGCTATACTGGGAGAATCCTGTATGGGGCTTGATCCCTAATAAAGTTCTTGTGGGTGTATATATAAAGGACTATATATATTTATTTATATGTTTTTTTTTTTATGTTGAAGATATAAGATATAAAGACGTACCTGGATCTGAGAAATAATTTTTTTTTTATATCGAGTGATTGATGGTATTTTAAATATTTATCTAGTATCAAAATATTCTTCTGTAGATCGATTTACCTTTTAGGGTATATTTTTACTTGACTACATTCAAAATCAAGACATCTTCGATTAACAAATTTATTTTTATGGCAGAATGGAAAAACTTTACATATTAACCTATTTTACATTAATAGAAATTTAAAACAAAAACATTACATACCAATTAGCAGCAAACTCTCTCTAAATCTACAAAACTACATATGCAAAAACAAACGAGAGTTCTAAATATAGCAATTACAATGTTGCCGAATATAATTAAACATAACAAAAACTATTCATAGAAATATATATTCAAATATATTTTGACAATATGCACAGAAGCCGTTGGCCGGATCTCAACAGTGATTGCCCCCGCTTTGTCAATTTATTGTACAAAATAAATTTAAGTTGAAATTAATTGATATAAATAAAGTGATTAATATTTCTCAAAAATAAAATAAATATATGTCATAATTTGTATAGTTAATGCCAAAAGATATAATTTATTTCCGTCGAACTAAGTATGTAAATATGTTACCATTGTGTTAAAATGTAAATATGTAAATTCCTCCATGTATAAAAGCTGGACAAAAAATAAAGGTGGCAGACATCGCGGGTGCGCTGTTCCCTAGGCATAACGACGGCGCCTCGTCATTTAGCTACGACAGCTAAGAATCTAACTCGGCCTCCTTCTGGCCTTCTTGTCTTTTTGCCTTGCCCATGCTCTTGAGGTTCTTTATCTCTGTCGACTCTTAGCTGTCGTAGCTAAATGACGAGGCGCCGTCGTTATGCCTAGGGAACAGCGCACCCGCGATGTCTGCCACCTTTATTTTTTGTCCAGCTTTTATACATGGAGGAATTTACATATTTACATTTTAACACAATGATAACATATTTACATACTTAGTTCGACGGAAATAAATTATATCTTTTGGCATTAACTATACAAATTATGACATATATATATTTTTTCCCATCAGATCCAGGTACGCCTATTTTCATTTTTGCTTATATTCAAAATGGATTGTCTTTCAACTCAAAAGGTGTAATTATGTTTTTAATTTGCATATATGTTCTCAATCAAATCAATAAAGCGCCATCTATATATAACAATTGAAAACATTAAGACGCGAATGTTTCTTTTCACAAATAAATCAAACTTCTACTATCCTTACTACGATGAAAAATATTTAAATGTAATTCTACTGTCCTGAAAGCATATGTTCATATTTGCATAAATACCATTTCTAAGATTCCACCCTTCAGTGTAGCATATAAAAGCAGAATGATCCAATACAGTATTAGAGCTCTAAAGAAGCAGTCTGCTAGATTAAATTGACGAAACCGCTGGGAGGGTTCACTACTGATAAGCGAAGCCCACCCAATATTTTTTCATCGCAGTAAGGACAGTAGAAGTTTGATTTATTTGTGAAAAAAACATTCGCGTCTTAATATTTTTATTCGTTATAAATATGTCCTTTTAAGAAATATGTCCCTATATGTAAATAGGTATCCTCAAATAATATAAGAATGTGTGTCCACAGGAGAACATCGCGCAATACAAGTCTCGGAACAAGGCCAGAAAGGTGACAAGAGCGGACTCCTTCCTGGAGAAATTTGCCACCAGCCCCATGTCTGAGAATGAGGAAGGGGACAACAACTGGTGGAAAAGGTTGGTACCATTGACATGTGACAAATTCAACAACAACAAAAAAGCCTTTAAAAATATATATATTATCTTAAAGAGTAAACCGTTTGAATTATTCAATAATAATGTGTATATTACCATTTGCGAGTCTAAGTTCTGACAATGTTCTTTTGTAATATACACATATGGACAAAACTTAAGGAAATTGTACCTTTTTAGCCTGTATATCGGGATTGAGACAATAACTCTGAAAGATATTACAGCGACCTTTATTGAAGACAAACCAGATAACCAAGTGTGAACAAGTTGTACCTTTTAGCATGTATATCGGGATTCAGACAATAACTCTGAACGATATTACAAAGACCTTTATTGAAGACACGAGATAACCAAGTGTGAACAAAATTACTTCTGTCTCCTCAAAAAAAAAAAAAAAAGATGACAGGCGACATCAAAGGCTTTCCACTTCCTTAATTTTTGTTAATGAGTGTATTATTATATTATGAATATATTCTGTGTATATCTCATTTGAAGTTATAATATTGATGATAAAAAATTCATTTACACAAACAACAACAAAACAACAACTATCCTTTATTAAGGACACCCGTCCCATACAGGATTCTCCCAGATAGGTAAACAGAAGTAAACATAACAGTTATCTACAGAAAGTGGAGATTAACATCGACCTTTCTTCAAGTTGGATCCATCATATACACAGTAAACAACAACAAACCTTTATTAAGGACACCCGTCCCATACAGGATTCTCCCAGATAGGTAAACAGAAGTAAACATAACAGTTATCTACAGAAAGTGGAGATTAACATCGACCTTTCTTCAAGTTGGATCCATCATATACACAGTAAACAACAACAAACCTTTATTAAGGACACTTGTCCCATACAGGATTCTCCCAGATAGGTAAACAGAAGTAAACATAACAGTTATCTACAGAAAGTGGATATTAACATCGACCTTTCTCCAAGTTAAATCCATTATCTGTGTTACATCTATTGTCTGTGCTGTTTTCCAGAATTAGTGAAAAGCTAATGCATTGGGTTTGTTTCTTATTACTATTTCCATTAAAACATAAGGCGACTTGTTTATATAACCAATCTTTTGACGGTGATTTTCTCTCTCCTACTCCAGTGTCGGACAATAAAATGTGTAGTGGGGAAAGTCATGGCTAAATTCATTATTGTACGCATTGATTTAAGTTCTTAGATATCAATAATAGAACGTGATATTATTTTTAAATATAGTGAGAATATAATTATAACTTAGACAACACATCGCTTTACAGTCAAATGGAATATCATCGTTGAGGTAAGACTCCATAATAGTGGATGTATGAAGATGCTTATAGCGAGTATAAATAGATGGCGTCTGGATTTGACGTCTATTTTGACGGGAGAGGCGACCTTTGTCTCTTTGGAGTGAGTATAAAGTACAGAATCTATTTGTCAAATTATTTGCAAATTTTCTACAATAATAAAAATATATTTCCTTAGTTTCATTAAACATAATAACCAAGAATAGAGCTTCAAGTACTTAATATATAAACAGAATCAACATTGAATAGTTGTAGCTTATATCTGGTGGATTCAATTGGCGAGACCACCTGAGAGGTTCACCACTGTTGAGCCAAATATTCTCAATTATTTTTACTCATATTGGTATCAATAATTTAGAAATTCATCCTCTTTTCAAAGAATCAATAGCGTCGGATGTTTTATCCCCTATACAACGTTGGTATTAAAACAGGTTGTGTTGAAGATGTCGTGACAAGAAAACACCAACCTTTATGCACAAAGTTAGAGTCACACATAAGGTCTAACATGCTTCATGGTTAAAACTTATGTTGAACCTTTTATGATGTGACGCACAGCTTGCAATTATAGTAGTTACTGATATGAATCTGACGTGCTTCTGCCAAGAATTCCCTCGGAGTCTTGGAACTTTGTCTCTAGTAGCTTTTAGTCCTTTTTCTTACAGCGTGAAGAGCAGCTTTGTTATCGCATCGTCTATAGGGACATCGTCGCCTTGGAAGGAAGTCTTGACAATAACACTGCGGTTGAAACCTGGAGTCAGTTTCAGAAAATTAGACCACAGCACCCATGGCCTCAAGGTCTTCTTGGCGATCTTCAGTTGGCCTTCCCTAATCTACCTAGCATCTCCACCAATATGTCATGTAGAAAATTAGGAAAGACAAACTTCAGGATGACACAGTAATTTAAGGCACAAGCACAAATCTACATTTATAACATACAAGATAAGCAATGAGGGAAGTTTAAAGAGTAACAAATATAAATATCAAAATTAATATTATGTTAATAATATAAACAATATTTTTATACAATTACTTAGATATGGGTATAAAAAATTGACATAAATTATCGTCAAAAATAAATTTGTATTTTTACATCTATAACGTTTTTCTATCAACAATAACATGCACAAGTTCTCGTCCTGGTAAAAAGTTATCAGTTTGGCAAATTTGCTCTTCTCTCCTGTTTACGTATTTCCCATCTCTCTATCAATGGGGGGGTTTAAGAATTCATTTTCTAAAGAGAGAGAGGCCTAATGGACACACTCAGGAAATCTCAATAGAACAGTCAAATAAGCAAATATTGATAGAGGAGTTTGAAATTAGTTGTCGAGAGGTGATCCTTGTTGATTGAATCGGGGCGAAAGCTATTAACCGAGAAATCAACAATTTAAGTGGATATTTGATCAATAATATAATTAAATTAATTCACTCTCTCTTTCTATTGTTATGATGCGTTAGCGCGCCATCTGTTATGAAAATTCGAAACTAGTATTGACGCGTATGATTCTTTTTAGAAATTAGGAATGGGTATTTTAGATGAAGTATGGACATAAGCTATTGTGATGAAGCATATAGTCGCATGGCAGAATTTCTCGAGTCAGTGCGGTCCTAAAACAGTAAACTGAAAGTTCCAGCGAGATTTGAAATAGGGTCACTAGATTCAGAAAGCTGAAACTCTCTTACACACACTGTATACAAATATATTCTAAATATAGATAGATTGTGAAAATTCGAAACCTTTATAGACGCGTATGATTCTTTTAAAAATTAAACATATTCTAATGCCCTTACTGCTATGGAAAAATTAATGGGAGGGCCTGGCTCATCAGTAGTGAACCCTCCCAGCAGTTCACCACTGATAAGCCAGGCTCTCTCCATTAATTTTTCCATTGCAGTAAGAGCAGTAGAAAGTGTTTAATTTTTAAAAAGAATCATACGTGTCTATAATTCTTTCGAAATCTCTATTATTGCTGAAATATATTGATACACCGTGTTAATTTAATTTAAATTTTAAAAATAAGACTTTAATTGTTTTATGTTAGTGTTCAAATCTAAAAGCTTGAGGGATGAGTTTCTTTTGCAAATAAATTTATTTCGAGCTTTCGGGCAACGGCTTCTACAGGAAAATCAAAAATAAAGAAATTTGAAATATATTACACTGAGATTAAGCTAGGCAAATGTTACGAGTAGTCTCACGTGTGTTTGTTTCTGATATTTATTTTAGATAGTTTGTTATACATTTGCCTCGCTTAATCTCAGTGTAATATATTTTAAATTTCTTTATTTTTAATTTTCCTGTAGAAGGGCGTTGCCCGAAAGCTCGAAATAAATTTATTTGCAAAAGAAACTCATCCCTCAAACTTTTAGATTTGAACATTCTATTAAGGTATTAGCCTATTAATTATAAGCCAGTGTTATGTTATTGTTTGAAAATGAAGTAATTCACTTAAAACTCATTACTTATTCACCCTCAAGGGTTGTATAATAAACCTGTAGAAGTAAATTGTTGAATAGAGTTTCGATTATGAATAAGATGCCACCTCTCCCTTTAAAATGTACAGTTAAACCTGTCTATAGCGCCCTCTCTTGGGACTCATCAAAATAGGTGCTATAGAGAAGGGGTGCTATAGACAGGTCACTTTTAATGTAAATCGCATCGTACTACGTATTTAAAATCGGGCGCTATAGAGAAGGAGGAGCTATTTAGAGGGGGCGCTATAGAGAAAGAGGAGTTATTTAAAGGGGGCGCTATAGACAGGTTTAACTGTATTAAAACTATGTAAAGATAGATACTGCCTGGCCGGCATCCATAGTTCTTCAAATTAAAGATACCTCTGCCAGTAAATCTTTTTTATTATCCCTCAAAGATTTACTGGCCGAAGTATCTTTATTTGAAGAAGGAAAACTATGTATTTTATATTTATCACCCCTGTATACAGAACATACGGGTGTGATACCACATTCGTTATTACCTCTTTTACATTCTCTACAGAGATAATAAATAAAATACAGTATATTGTATGCTTTTTAAAGGTAGAGTTGCCTCAATAGAAGCATTTAATGCCAAAAAAAAAACTATATACACACATGGACAAAACTTAAGGAAGTTGTACCTTTCAACATGTATATCGGGATTCAGACAATAACTCTGAAATATATTACAGTGACCTTTATTGAAGACACACGGGATAACCAAGTGTGAACAAGTACCTTTTTGCATGTATATCGGGATTCAGACAATAACACTGAAAGATATTACAGTGACTTTTATTGAAGACACACGAGATAACTAATTATGAACAAAATTGGCTCTATCTCTTTATAAAAAGGGCTAGATGACCGGGGACATCAAATACTTTCTACTTTCTTAAGATTTTTTCATTGAGTGTAAACTAAATACAATGTTTCAATGTATTTTAAAGGGAGAGTGTTTCTTCAATAAAAGCATTGGACGTTAAAGAAACTATGTAATGTAATATTGAGAGAGTTTTTCTACACGTGGTGTACTTTACAACAAAAAGACATTCTCCATGTCCTATACTACCACATTTATTTTGTATAATCAAGAATGCATTTTTTTTTCATGAGGATATTATTTAAAAAAGAAGAAGAATGGAACGTTACTTATCGCGTCAAAATAGACGCAACGGCAGAATATCAGCTTGATATGTAAAAAATGTTATCATATTGGACTTGCATATATTCACACTCGTCTTTTGCACTTACAAATGTGCCAGATTCTCGTTTACACTCACTGGTGGGGTTACTTTTGCAAGAAACGGGGGACATTGGAATATATTTTTATTAGAAAAAAGTTACCCAATGCAGGATTCGTTCCCAGGTCATGGAGGTCGAAACCCAACGGTTTAGACGTCCACTGTATTCACCTCGGTGGACGAATAGTCTAAATTATTCAATACTGAGTAATACACCGAGAAGAGAATGGTTTTAATACGTATTTAACTGAATAGACACCACTTTTGGTACGCTTTCACAAATGTTTTATCTTATTCAGGGTAATTAAATTGATATTTGATATATAAGGAAATAGCGCGGCACCTATAGCCAAAGTTTTATTTAGTGGATGGAGTTAATACGGTTGAAAATAGCGATGAAGCGAGTCAACACAAAGAGTTTAGTTAAGAAAAGAAGGCATTTCCTTATCCGGCAACAAAAATTGCTGATTGTTTGCACCATCTATCGTAATAACTATCAACTATTCACTTATTTTTAATCATTCCATATTTGCCAAATACCCATTCTTAATTAATCAAGAAAAGCTAACCACGTACGCGTTTCGGGCTGTTGGCCTTCGTCAGCGTGGTGCAAGCTGTACCACAACGACCAAAAACTGGTCATTCAGGCATCCTGAAAAACATGAAACGGGTACTTAAGGCCAAAATTGCGTGAGAACGCGAATCAAGGTGAAAAGATAGTCAACTGTATCCCAGTACAATATCTCATTTGTGCTATTTTCTTTCACAAAGAGTTTAATGTTGACGTCAACATGGTGAAATACAGATGACCATTGGTTATTAACTGCCAGAGAAAAGTGAAAGATGAATAAGACTCATGTACGAAATAACTAACAAAACATTTGTTTTTATCTATGAATAAATTAGTTGTACATTCAACTTTATTCAACTGTAAATACAAAGCGCGATGTCCCGCCAAGGACACTGGCGCCCAAAGGAAAGCAACACAAGAGAGAGAGGGAGAATCTATTTATAAAATTACTTGAAAACTGTCTCCATAGATTGTATAAACGATAAAGAAGAGTAAGGAGAAAAGAATTTTATTCAATTAAACTTGTGACAAGCTTTCGGGCAGTCACGCCCTTCAACAGGTAATAAAAAGAATAATTGTTAGGATTTTATAAGTTGTTTTTTCCTAGATTAATTTATTTATATTTTGACCAGATGACTGGACGATTTTACATGTATATAATTGGTTTTTAGTGATGTAAATTAGTTAGTTATGAAAGGAAATTAAAAGTGTTGATTTTCTTAGAGGTGTTAGTGTTTACTCTGCTTGATTGTAGACTGGGAAAGAATTGGATTCCTAAAAGGTTATGGGCCCAGCACGCTTCCACTGCGCCGTAGAGAGAAATTAGAAGTTTAGGCTAAAGAAGAAAAAGCTAGAAGTTAAAGCTGAAGAAAGTAAAGAAGAAAAAGCTAAAAGGGAAAGCCAAAGAAGAAAAGTTTGTTAGGCTAACTAAGATAGATAATAGAATTTGATTATAAGAAATTTGAGTGATTTAAAGACTAAACTTTGTGCAACGAAGAAGAAGAAGAAAAGCTTTGAGTTATAATTTTTTGTCAGATTTGCATACCTAGAAATATCAATGGCTGACGAGTTAAGAATACCTAAACTAGATGGGAATAATTATTATACCTGGGCCATAAGAACTAAATATATTTTAATCCAGAAGGACATATGGGATGCGATTGAGCCTGGCTTTCCTAGGGAAACTTCAGAAAAACAGAAGCGGAAAGATAGTTTGGCATTATCTGTCATATTACTAGCAGTTGAGGATTCATTCCTAGATGATATCGGTGATTGCAAGCGAGCGATTGATGCTTGGCAGATACTGGAGGATATCCATACAAAATATGGCTTGCTGCACATATTACAGTTACTGAGAGAATTTTTCAATATTGTCAAAAGAAATGACGAAGACATGAAGGAATATTTCGCGAGAATAATGGAATGTCATAGAAAATTAGCAAAGTGCCACCATGGATTTGGGGATGGCGAATTAGCTTTGATTATGCTATTGGGATTACCAAAGAGTTACGAGCCGCTGATTCTCAGTTTAGAACAGCAAGAAGAGAAGCTATCTACTAGTGTGGTAAAATCCAAGTTACTTTTAGAAGAAAAAAGACAGAAACAGCGTCAAATTCCTCAAGAAGATCCTAATTGCGCTTTTGCGGTAAGAAGAAAAGAGGATACATGTAAATCACCATGTCAAGAGCGAAAAATATTTGAATATGATCAACCAAGGAATTATCATAATACGTGGACGGAAGGGAAAAGGGAAAATTATAACTACCCGAGGCAGATAAGGTGTTTCAGTTGTGGCAGGTTAGGACACATAGCAAGGAATTGCAGATTTGCCAACTCCTCAAGGAGAATTAGCGAAGGTATCTCCAGGCAGATAAGGTGTTTCAGTTGTGGCAGATTAGGGCACATAGCTAGGAATTGCAGATTTGCCAACTCCTCAAGGAGAATTAGCGAAGGTATGCTGAAACAAGGTACGCTAGACCTGACTCATAAGGTCCTATTTGCGAACGGCTTTGAAGACAATAATTCGCAGAATATCTGGTTTCTGGACAGTGGAGCTACTGAACATGTGACGTCGAACAGACTGAAATTGACGAACACAAAAAGTATTTCAACTTCAGTAGAAATGGCTAACAATGAGAAAATAAAAGTATCAGAGATGGGTGATGTAACAATCAAACTCGGTCACGAATATGGAGGTGAAACCTTGTTCTTGGAAAACGTTTTATACGTTCCTGAGTTAGACGGAAATATTTTTTCTGTTGGAAGGATTGAGGAAAGAGGAAACAAAGTATTATTCCAGAATGGCAAGGCCTCTGTTTTTGGAAGTGATGGCGGGTTAATTTTGAAATCTAATAGAAGAGGAAGAATCTATACAGTGGAAGAACTAAAGAAGGAAGATGAAGGGGAATACCAAAATGAAGCTGCGATCCCAAGAGGATATTCAGGGACTGATAGGAAAACAATATCGGTAGAGAAAGATCTGAATAACTTAGAACGAAGAGAGGATGGAGAGCAGGCCTATGAAGACGAAGCACTGAGGAGAGAAGACGAAGGCCAGAATGAAACTATAATCCCAAGAAGATCTTCAAGAATTGCGGCTAGGCAGAAGGAGTATTGTAGATCAGCCTTCCACCGTGGGATAGTTGAACATAAGAGCCATCAAGATGAAATGCCGTCATCATACGAGGAGGCGCTTAATATGCCCAAAGCAAAAAATCGGCTGAGGTCTATAGAATGTGAAATGGCATCACTTCGGGAACACAGAGTATGGGATGTTGACTTGCCAAATGGTGTTAAACGAAGACCTAACCAGGATCTTGACCACTCTAGGCCTCCGATGAGGGTATGAAAACAACTTTAAAATGGGGGAAAATTGTTAGGATTTTATAAGTTGTTTTTTCCTAGATTAATTTATTTATATTTTGACCAGATGACTGGACGATTTTACATGTATATAATTGGTTTTTAATGATGTAAATTAGTTAGTTATGAAAGGAAATTAAAAGTGTTGATTTTCTTAGAGGTGTTAGTGTTTACTCTGCTTGATTGTAGACTGGGAAAAAATTGGATTCCTAACAATAATTGACTATTAAAATAGGAAACAAACTGAGCTTTAAACAAAAATGATACAACTGCAGCCTGGCCGCGAGAAAACGTGAATTCGGGAAAGTAATGTGAGGTGGGGGGGGGGGGGGGGGAGGGGGTTTATCCGGTTTTTAAGTTAATACATATATCATGATATTGGTTAGGTAAATCTATATGTCGATTAATACTGTCATTAGAAATGGATAAAATGGCCTCTATGATTAATCTCTGGTGTTTACTGGGAATGTTATTGTACAAGGTGGTGGGAGAATCTAAATTGAAAGAATGGCCAGTATTATGGGTGTGGTTGTATATGAAGGATCTGCCGTCTTTATTATTGATGCACCTACCATGTTCGATCATCCTGATGGCCACGGATCTACCTGTCTCACCTATGTAGGTTGCACTACAATCGTTACATGAGACTGAATAGACCGAGCCACCAGAAGATCGAACAGTGGTAGGTCTCTGTATGCGGGTAATGGGATGTCTAAGAATGGTGGCCAGACTTCTAATATTTTTAAAATAAGTATTGATACCGTGGGATTTAAGCATGCGGGATATGGTAGCGGATTGTGATGAAAAAGGCAAAATACAGGTATTTCTATGGGCTGTAAGGGGTTTCAACTTAGCAGAGTTGTATTTGTGTATGAAATGGAGAGGGTATTGTGAGAGGGCAAGCTGTTTTTTGATGTTGGAGAATTCTATTGACCTAAATATGGGCAGGGAGCAATGTGTGACCAATCTTTTGGTAAGTGTTCTGACTGTATTAATTTTATGGGATAAGGGACAGGAAGAATTGAAATTGGTATAGAAAGTTGGGTTATTGATTTTATGATATACTGTTGTGTGGTAGTGTGATGGGGTACGAATAATGAGTATGTCGTAAAAAGACGGCAGATCCTTCATATACAACCACACCCATAATACTGGCCATTCTTTCAATTTAGATTCTCCCACCACCTTGTACAATAACATTCCCAGTAAACACCAGAGATTAATCATAGAGGCCATTTTATCCATTTCTAATGACAGTATTAATCGACATATAGATTTACCTAACCAATATCATGATATATGTATTAACTTAAAAACCGGATAAACCCCCTCCCCCCCCCACCTCACATTACTTTCCCGAATTCACGTTTTCTCGCGGCCAGGCTGCAGTTGTATCATTTTTGTTTAAAGCTCAGTTTGTTTCCTATTTTAATAGTCAATTATTCTTTTTATTACCTGTTGAAGGGCGTGACTGCCCGAAAGCTTGTCACAAGTTTAATTGAATAAAAATCTTTTCTCCTTACTCTTCTTTATCGTTTATAGAATCTATTTATATATCCAAAAACATATGCTCAAGGCATTTACCATATTCTTGAAATTGATTTCAAACAAGCATACTATATACATAGGTAATTTAATTTAAACACACCTCAAAATAAAGAAAAAAGGAAAAAAATCATATATACAGCACATAGTTAATTATTAAAAATATAAAGATAAGTATTCGTTTAATAAAAAACATTTTCTCCTGGCACTTATCTTTATATTTTTAATATTCCAAGGAGAAAGTTTCTACGATTAAATAAACATAGTTAATTATACCTAACATTTTATTACTACCTAACACATTATTTGAGGCAATTAAAATTAAAAATATATAAAACGTAACGATAAAAATAATTTATATTAAAGAATCTAAAAAATAAAAATTTCAAAAATATAATCTCTCTCAAAAAATAATTTATTTTATTATTATTATTTATCGTAAAGGTAGAGGTTGCTTGGCCGGAATTCATAGTTCTTAAAATTAAAGATCTTCGGCCAGTAAATCTTTTTATTATCTCGACGTTTCGACAATAATCTTTTGTCCTCGTCAGGAGCGAACAAAAATTAAAACATTTGGCAAGGCGTTAAAAATTATTCTAAGGCTGCAAGAATCAGAGTCATAATCTATCTTATCGTTTCCTTTTTTTATTATTATTAATATATATATATTTCTGTACAATAAGTTTATAACTGTTTCCATTGTATAACGTCGGCTTTTGAACAAAGATCTAACAAAAAATTGTTTTAAATTGAATATATATTCTACTGAGACATTAAAATAATTAAAAGAAAGGTATGGAGATTGAAAATATCAAAACCTCAAGTACATTTCTGGTAGAATAGATTTAAAGATGGCCGTCAGAGGATGATCCAAGGTCCCCTCAACTTGGACGACAGAGCACAACATCCAGCAGGTTAGTGATTTAACCTCTGTGTTGGTATAAAAATAACTATTGAAACGATAGCGGATATAGTTAAAATTTCATATGGTAGCTGCCAATGCATTGTTCATGAACATTTAAACATGAAAAAAACTTTGTAGTTACTTTGTTCCACGACATCTAAACGTACAACAAAACAGAACAGATTATATTTTAATTGAAAGTGAAATTAATAATCGAGATTTTTTATAACAATAACAACTGGAGATGAAACTTGGTGATATCTTTATGATCCACAAACAAAGAAACAACCAGTTGAATACCAAATTACGAGTTCTCCTCGGAAGAAAAAAGTTAGTCTTGACCGATCAAAGGGAAAAGTGATGCTTAATGTTTTTTTTTTACTACCAAGGAGTTGTACATTATGAGTTTATTCCAGAAAAGAAACATTCATAAAAAACATATAAAAAAATAATTTTGCGCCTCAGAGATTCATTACGAAGAAAAAGGAACCAGCTCTTTCAGTCACAAAAATGGAAGTTGCTTCATGACAACGCCACTGGCCATAAAGCTATCTTAGTAATGGATTATTTAGCTAGGCACTCTGCGACTGCTTTATCACATCCTTCTTATTCCCCAGACCTATCTCCATCTGTGATTTATTTTATTTTTCTAAGCTAAAACTAGCTTTAATAGGAGGACGCTTTTAGTCATCTAAAGAGGTTGTTAAAAATGAAACGGGTGAAATAAACAAGCTTAGCAAAAGGGTCTATGAAAACGATTTTAAACAGCTTTTTGACCGCTGTAAAAAATGTGTAGATAGTGGAGGGTCCTATTTTGAAAATCCTGAGAAATATAATGATTCAACCTTTATATATATATATATATTATATTATTATTTATATCATTATTTTTATTTTTAAAAAGTTTTGTTGCTTTTTGATCGTTTTCTTTTTTGCCTATCCCTAGTACACGTGGTACAGGGCATGATAATCATGGTGGGTAGAAGTAGGCAACTGCTTTTACTGTAAGTGCACCACATGTCTACATATGTGAAGAGCAATTCGACTTTGCACATACAAATGTTCCAGAGCCACGTTCGGGTACTTGCACTCACAGGTGGGGTTAGACTTTTGCAAGAATTGGGGGCTATTGGAGCATTTTTAATAAATAAATAAAAAGTGCCCAATGCGGGAATCGAACCCGGGTCGTAGCGCTCGAAAACCAACGGTTTAGACCATCCTTCCGCTGATCTCCCTACTTTTTAATCATACCTTGTATAAGCGTGCTTTCAATAAAATAAATCAAGTCGTCATTTGAAAACGAATTATGATTTTTTTACAAATGAAAACACCAAAACGCGAATGTTTCTTTTCGCATATAAACCAAACTTCTGCAGCCCTTACTGCGATGAAATATATATTGGAAGGGCTTTGCTCATCAGTGGTGAACCCTCCCAATATATTTTTTCATCACAGTAAGGGCAGTAGAAGTTTGATTTATTTGTGAAAAGAAACATTCCCGTTTTAGTGTTTTCATTTGTATTCTATAGATGTCGCGTTATTGCTATGTATGTATTTTTTTTGCAGAATTTGCATTTTACGACTTTTAAATCAAACTTTTATATAAAAGAATTTTTCAAAGCAGTTATATGCAAATTTTCTAACCTATTTATAATTTATGGTCTTTAGATTTTATTATTATTATTTCATATTAAACTTTTTCCCCTCTGCCTGTATAAGAGAATTTAAGCCCGAAGGCTATAAAAATTTAAGAAAATGGCAAAAGAAAGTAATTAACTAGAAAGCCTATTTTTAACCTTACTTTTTGTATGTCTTATTGATTTGTATATGTCCATATATAATAACCTTTAGTTGGTCTAAGTCAGGTCAGTATGTAATATTGTAGCAAAGTATTTTATTATTATGTACAGATTATTCATTTTGATATTTAAATTTTGCTACTCTGTAAATCCCCCTTATTGCTTATATTATGTTTAGCAATCATAGTTTGTTCTTGTATTGAATATATTGTCGTGTCATCCTTAAGTCTGTGTCTTTCCTAATTTCTAAGTTACATTTTGGTGGAGATGCTGGGTTGATTAGGGAAAACAAACTGAAGATCGTCGAGAAGAATTTGAGGCCATGGTTGATGTGATCTACATTTTCAGAGACTGGCTCCAGAATTACACCGCCATGTCCAAGCCAAGGCTTCCTTAAAATAAAGCGATGTCTCTATTGACGATACGACGCCGAATCCGTTGAGAAAAGACGTGAATCTATTAGGGACAGAGCTCGATATCAAAGGGAATCCTTGGCAGAAGCACATCAGACCCATGTCAGTAACTACAATATTTGTAAGCTGTGAGTCACAGCTCCCATAGAAAAGAAGCTATGTAGCAAAGTATCTATTATATTTTATGTACAGATTATTGATTTGATGTTTATATTTTGCTACGCTGTAAACTCCTTTCGTTGCTTATCTTGTATTTTTATGAATTTTAGTTTGTTCTTGTATTTAATACATTTCCGTATTATCCTGAAGTTTGTCTTTCCTAATTTTCTACCTTACAATATATTTTAGTTAATAGATAGGTTAAAATGTTGCATACAAGTAATTTTATTGTATTTATCTTTATATAAAGGCTTTTACTTGATTCTTTTATAAAATAAATGTATATTATCACGAAAACATCCACATTTTCTGACAAGGGCAACGAAATCAATTTGGTCAAAAGAAAGGTGTTGTATAGATGACCTCAAATCCTTGTCGGACAAACAGACACAAAGGACAAATTGGGTTTGTCTTTGAACAAACCTGACCCGACCAAACACCCGGTAAATTGGGTAAGACCAAAATATTTACATTGGGCAACCCTCGATATTAAAAAACTGGGTCCAATGTTGACACTCTGCACCTTTATTGCTGGATCTAATTATTTCTTTTCCCAATATCGCTCTTATACCTTTCTTAAGGCTTGTTCGTACACATTACCTTTTTATTGGCAACTTCTAAATCGAGATTTTGACATTTATAGCAAGCTTTGTTCGACTCTGAACACATAACCCGGTAAAATATACCATTTATAGATATACAAAAAAGCAAATCTCCTTTCAAAAATCATTCAAACGTTGTATTTTGAGTAAAATTAATCAGGACTCCAGGGAAAAGTGTCTTTTCAAAACATTTTTATTCTCTAGCTTTCGGGCACGGACGCCCTTCTACAGGAGAAAACTTGGTATATTAATTTGCCAATAGAACAGGAGTTAAAATATAATCGGATACTATTATACTACTACTAGCCGAATGACTCGGGCAACGCCCGGGTTTTACCCGATTAAATGCTTTTATTCAAATACTATTCGTTTCAATTATAAATTGGCGCCGTGGATGTCATTCTTGTATAATATATAAATGCGTTTTAAAAATTGTAAAAAAAAATTGCATCGGCCGAGAATCGAACCCGGGGCCGCCCGCGAGCATTCTACCACTGAACCACCGATGGTTATGAGAAATGGCCATATTTGGGTATTTATTCCATTCACAAAAGCAAACGGTGACAGAATTGATTAAGAATTGTTGCTTGATGACTCTGATACTTGTATATTTTAATACTTTATTTTAATTATGTAAAATAGTATCCGATTATATTTAACTTGTGTTCTATTGGCGAATCATTATACCAAGTTTTCTCCTGTAGAAGGGCGTCCGTGCCCGAAAACTAGAGCATAAAAATGTTTTGAAAAGATACTTTCCCCTGGAGGCCGGATTAATTTTACTCAATATTGATGCAAGGGATTATTTTATTGAATTGAAATTGCTTTTTGTTTACCACTTCAGTTTAAAATGTTTAGAATGCACTAGTGTGATGAAGAATGGTCCACAATATCAGCAAAAAAGGTGAAAGGATTAAAGCTCGAATATTTATTTTACACATACAACAAACCTCTGAGAACTTACTGAGAAAAAAAATATATAACTAGCGGACGTACCCGGCTTCGCCCGGGTTTTACCCGAGTAAAGGTTTGTCTAACGAATCTCTCGATAAAGTGAACATTTTTTCCCGGTCCCTTTAAAAATACTCGATAAGTTGAATAAAATCAATAATAATTGGTTCCCTCGGTAATTGGAAGTTAAAGGAATAGTATCTTACCTTGGAATTGTATCATTATTCTTGTCTCAAATAAATTGCCGTGTCATCCTGAATTTTGTCTTTCCTAATTTTCTACATTACAAAATCATCGTATCATCATGATAATATATAGAGCAGATTGTTGAATTATAACAGATAAATTAGAATATTTATCTTGATTATTTTTAGGCGAAAATTTATTTCAAAAATTGTATTTGCTAGAAACCTTCCCAGTACTATACTAAATAACTTCCAAAAGTTTCATGGCGTTTCAATGAGTGGTTTGGTCAGGCATAAAGGACAGACACACACACACATACATTCATTTATATATATATATAGATGAGGGCTTGGCTCATCAGTGGCAACCCTCTCAGCGGTTTCGCCAATTTAATCTACAATACTGCTTCTTAGACCTCTAATACTGTATTGTGGACGCTTCTGTTTATATTTGTTACACTGTGAAGGGTGGAATCTTAGAAATGACATTCAAGGAAACTATGAATATAAGCTTTTAGGACAGTGAATTTACATATTGCTATATAATAAAAAAAAAGACATATCCTGACCACGTTCACATAACTTTTTAGATGTCAGAGCGCCATCTATTGGAACAGAAATTAACTAATATTGATTTAGCTTGTTTATCTATTTTATTATTTTCTGCTGATATATATATATAATGAATAATATTCACTATAACACTAAAATATATATTATTTTCATTATTGTGTTATCATATAAAATATATACAGTCCAACTTGAATAATTCGAAGCCCAAGGGACCAAAAGAAAATTCGAATCATCCGAAAATTCTATAAGGTTGTCCCAAAAGTTCGTGGTGTTTCTTATTACTTTGTGAATAATATTATTACGACGAATACATAATACAATTACTTTATACATAATACAAAAACATTATACATAACGGCGAAAACATATTAATACATAATACAAATACTTTATACATAATACAAAGACATTATACATAACGGCGAATAATATTATGGCGAATAATATTGGTATTTCAATTTTTTTGCGAGTGTTTACGAACTTTTGGGACAACCTTGTAATTAAAAACGAAAATTCTATTTATGGGAAATTCAAGGGACCAAAATATATATTAGAATTAAAGACGTTTTCGAATTATTCAAATTATACTATATTTTAAATAAGTTATTTATAATTCTATATTTATAAAGGAAAATATTCAGAATATCTATCTAAATAAACATTATTTAACAAAGCCCTTACATAATGATAAGGAACAATGGAAACCCCCAAAGTAGGAAAGAGGTTAAAAGAGAAGCAATAAAAGAACAAAAGAACTAGCCAGGATGTAAGCCAGGGTGTTAGGATTGTTTGTGAGGCCACTTTACACAGAGTACCTCCTCTGGGAAATATATTTTCCACAAAAACACCGACATTCAATTAAAACATTACAGAAAAAAATATTTTAAATTAAAATTCTCAATTCGTTTTCTAATTTAGGTGTTCATTAAAATAGTTTTTAGCTATTTAATTATTGATTAATATATCTTTTGTTATTTTTGTTTAATTTCGTCTGGTTTTGTTATTTTATTATTATTATTATTTCGTCTCTGATTAGTTATTTTCTGTGAATGCGCTGTGTATAGGATTGAAAAATAATAGAGTATTAATGAAAATTAGTGAATGAATATAATAAAATGTAGAAAAATATGATTTCAGCCTTTTGAATAAAATAATCTGAATAAAATAGTAACACTATATAAAAGAGTAATATATTGTAACGTAGAAAATTAGGAAAGACAAACTTCAGGATGACACAGCAATTTATTTAAGGCAAAAACAAAATCAACATTTATAAGATACAAGATAAACAAAGAGGGAATTTCCAGAGTAACAAAACATAAATAATATAAATATCAAAATTAATAATCTGTACATAAAATATAATAAATTATTTGCAACAATAGTATTTTACTGTAGAAAAGTGACAATAAAATATTTGAACTGATTTTATTACAAATAAAATACTGGAAGGTCTATCAACTGTTGCGCGATCCTATCTACTTTAGAAAAATTCACTGAGAAAAGAAATAAAATAAAATGACCATTGACTGGGTGTCAATTATATTTTCTGTCAAAAACCTCATCTGCTGACTCCCATCAGTTTCTATGGTCACCATGCGGAAATCGTTTGGCTTTATTCGCCTGTCATTTTCTTTTTCTCGCTATCGTCTGTTTGATTGGATTTCTCGTCTGCCATTATTTACAAAATTCTCCCTAAACTTATTTTGAGAATAACAAATGAAAATACGTTTTATTCGAATTACTAAATGTGGAATTCTCTTATTGTATTTATTTACATATTTTCTTAAAAGAAACTCATTTTTAAAGGTGAATGAAAAGAGAAATAATATATACAAACATAAATATTTAAATTTTCAAAACACATATATATATTAATAAAAAGGCATCTCCTTATCGTGCAACTGAGGGTTGCTGATGGCTGGCGCCATCTATCGGAATAAAATTCAACTATTCGTTGATTTTTATTTATTCCAGAATTGGTCAAATACCCATTATTGATTAATCAAGAAAAGCTAACCACATACGCGTTCCGGGCTATAATTTCACATTTGTACTATTTTTCACACATATAATATTTATAACATTGTTATGTGTGCTCATAGACACTCATGTAAATAGGGATGTACGCCTAACATAGTTTATTGATACAACAGTGTACACATACATCAGTTGCGAAGTACAAATCTTCTCCGATTATCTTTCTGTGAGAATTGAATATTTCAAACGAAAATGATTATTGAAAAATTAATGATCGCATCGAGAAAACCAACCACAAAACTTAAGCTGAATTAAAAACCATTCTTGAATAATAATTATTGCTAAATCGAAGCTTAATCGTTAAATCTGGAAGACAAATTAATCAAAAGAATTCTTTACTTCAATCAGGTCACAAGTTTTCATCCTCTATAAAAGAAGAAAAAAAATATTTTTATTTTTAAATGTGCTTGCTGAATAAATCCAGACGAACATAGAGAGGAGATAAAATAAAATTAGAGAACAGAAGAAAGGTGTTAAAATATTTTGTCAATTTTTAGACAAAAAATATTTCGCATATATATAAGCTAAGGAAAATGTGTTATTTTGTAATAAAAAATAAAGTAGGCAGGTAAAAAATGGCAAAAAAAAATTCTCCATGACAATGTAACGCCCACGTCTAACCGTTTATAGCTCCAGTAAAATGCCATTGTACCCATCCTTCTTGTTCCCCAGACCTTGCTCCACTAACTACATTTCCTCTTGTATTTCCCTTAAAGGTAACAAATCGATTTTGGAAGCCTCTAAACAAATTCCGGCGGAACGTAGAAATAACAATTTTATGTTCCGAATCTTTTTTTATCAAGAATGTAAATTTTGTAAAACCTTTTTGAATAGAATTTCTGCCTGGAGAATATTGATTTAATAATTGAAAGGTTACATCTCCCTTTGAAATAGACGTAAAGGCTATGTACCATCAAGTGAATTCTATATCACGATAATAGAGGGCCTAACTCATCACTGATAAATCTTTCTACCGATTTTTCCAGTTTAAGATAGCAGACTGTTTCAATATTGTATTGTACTGTTTTGGCTACACATAAATTCCCTTAAAGTTAGGGATATACAAGAAAAACAATACACAAACACAAAGCTTTTATTAAGAACCAGTCTTTAACATATTCTCCTCTCTCATTGCCGGCTTGCAACGATATCCTCACAATGATCAATCAACGATAAATCCAAGTTCTTTTTTAAAACAATACCATATTATCTCAGTCTGGTAGATTAAACTGGCGAAACCACTGGGAGGGTTCAGATTACCTTGGTTAAGAAGCAGGAATTAAGTAAGGGTTAGAGTGCCTCTTTTTATGGTCCAGAACGCCATATAGTGGAACAAAAAACAACTAAACGTTGATTTAGCCTTGTTCTATAAACTGCCCGAAACGTGTTCGGGGTTGGAATTTCTTAGTACAACAAGAAATGTATTAATAAAATATTATGGACAAGCCTAAAAATTCGTTAAGTTTATGAAGATAAAGGTCACTCTTCTCCCGTCAAAATAGATGTCATCTATTGACCGTCGCCGCAAACTAGCGGCCTCGGGTCGGGATAAAGCCACAACACCAGCTTTGACAAACTGAGATGGCGTCTATTTATGACGTCTATTTTGACGGTAGAGGTTATCTTTATCTTTATAGATGAATATCCCCTCCCAACAAAATTCTCATCGTGAAGTTTATTCATGTTTCACTAGATGGCACTCAGAATTTGATTGTGAAGATTCCATTTGAACACTTGTGGATCTCATGGAATAAAGTCCTCCCAGGACTGACAAGGGCCATTAGCCTGAAACCATGGTCTCTAAGTGGACCCTTTTCACTTTGCTAAAGCTGGTGTTGTGACTTTGTCACCGACCTGAGTCCGCTAGTGTGCGGCGATAATGAAGAAAAAAAGAGAAATATAATAAGTAAGATAAGTTTATATTATTATTTTTGAGCTGACTATTCTGATTGTATCAATAAATATTTTAAAAGCTTAACAACAAGATTTAACAACGGAACCAAGCATTTAAATCAGCTCTGACACGTCATGAGCTTGTCCAATATATAAATATTACATAAAATTATTTGACATAGAGGTTTGAATTTGACAAGGTTTTCAAGGCTTGGAATTCATGATTGGGATTGCTTTCGTGGTAAAATATTCAATAAAATTAACTTTGAATCACAATTTTCTTTAATTGTAATAATGAAATATAATTAAGGAAAATATTGCCTGATTTAAGGCGTAAGAAGAAAAAAATGAAAGGCTTATTTAAATAATTTCCAAAGGGTTTGAGCCAGCCAACGAGAAACAACAATGGGTTATATAAAGGGAATGCGCGACCTCTAGCGGTCGATTTAACAGAATATTTTTCTATAAATTATAATTTTAAACTAAATTAGCATTTTATATAATATATATGGTAATTTAAACCAACAACCTCATATTGTATATAACTTATAACAAGATATTCATGTTGTATAATAGAAACACATCTGTAAATGATTATACGCATGATTGACATGTGTCATTACATCATCATATGTAATGTACTTTGTACAAACTGAGGATAAATAAAGAAAACTCTTTAATAGATTAAAAGTTGAGCTAAAGAGATAGAAGTCAAAAACGTCTAAATTCGAGATAGATGGAAGTCACAAAACAACATCTAAAGAGAGATTGGAAACTGTCAGGACGGCGCCAGTTTAGAATTTCACAAGACGATCCACACTCTTCACATCTGGTGAAATGCAATACCCCCTTTTTCAGAAAAGGTATATAAAGCCTCCGTCCTAGCCAAAAATACAGTCACTTGACAGTTACTTCACAATCTGCGTGAGCCCTCGTCGGTTGTACCCCAGGTCCATCTCATCGACCATGTAGCCCAGTGAGAACTCTTCTATCTCCATCTTTCGCTCCTAGCTCAATTTTTATCTGTTCACGGAACTTTCTTAGTACAACTGTGTCTTCGTTTTTTTTTTGTGTGGACATTCCCAAGCTTTCCACTCTGCCTCGACCACGACTACCTGTACTTTGTGAGAACTGTAAAAGGTATTCCAAGGTCTAGAGAGGTACTGGAAAACTCCTTATCCTGACTGTTCCTCTCGGTCAACACAGTATAGCGAGAGGCTACCAGACCTCATCACATAGATTATAGTCGACAGGATTCTACAAGACTCTACCAGACCTCATCTTATTACAGTTAGTCGACAGGATCTCATTACATATATATTGTTGCATCATGGCTAATGAACCTATTTTATTTTAATTTGTAATATTATTTTTCATATATATTAAATTCAAATTTATATTTTATATTTATTTATTTTATTAAACAAAATTTGTGTATTATAAACAGAATATATGTATTATAGAATCATCATTTGTATTTAGGTACACTGTGTGACTTCGCTGCTCTCTTTGATGTGAGAAATAAATAAATGATTCGGGAGGCTACTTAAAGTAGAGTTATCTCATTATTCGCTAAAATAAATTTGTAGGATGGTTGAAACACGCTCTGGTAAGATGCAAGACCCAGCACAGGAGAGGATCAAGGTTGAAGAGTCTGCCAAGCCGCAACCTGGTGCAACAATTTGTCGAGATGCAAGTTCCGACCCAGTTGTCCTGAATCCCAACATCGACATCCTCAAGTATGATGGAACGGAAGACCCTCGCCCATGAATTGAATCTCTTAAAGAAATTGGCTTCCTGTACCATTGGGCAGACTACATTATCTCCCGTTATGCTGCCATGAATATGATTGGTAGCGCCAAAACCTGGCTGAACCTACACAAGATAAGTTTCACCAGCTGAGAAAGTTTCAAGAGCCGCCTAATTAAGGATTTTGCCTCAGACGCCAACAAAGAAGAAATGAAGATTAAACTAAACAGGATGCAACAGTGGAATGAACCTGCAATCAGGTTTGCAGAGGATATCCTTGTACTGTGCAACAAGATTGACCCCCAAATGGAAGAAGAGACTAAAATAGACTGGGTTATTGGAGGGTTAAAGAAAGAAAACTCTTTTGCCCTCCACCTAAACCTTCCTAGAAATACCAACGAACTTCTAGAAATTTGTAAAAAGCTGGATTTGTTCGAGAAGAATTACCAAGAACGTGAAGAAAAATCAAAAGCTCTATATAATGGACCACGCTCTCCTCGTCCCCATCACCAAGAGCAATGGAAGAATGCTACGTCGTTCAGAAGACCATACCAGAACACCTCCAAGCCCCAGGCCCCCGCTCCGAGGTACTACCAGAACACCTCCAAGCCCCAGGCCCCCACTCCGAGGTGCTACCAGAACAAGCCTCTGCCCCAGGTATCTGCCCCTAGACGATCTTACACTCCCAATCCTGAGCCAAAACCGGTCTACCCAAGGAAAACATACAATAAGAGTCCAGATTCAAACAGGAATAGGACAGAAAGCGGGAGACCAATATGTTTCAAATTTAACAAGCCAGGACACGTAGCGCGGTATTGCAGAGTCAGGTTTGTAATAATTGTGGAAGAGGACCCCATAGTTACACAAGATAAGGTCGAAGAAGAAATACGAATGGATAATGGAACTGAGAAGTCGAGACCTCTGCTCTACGCTTACGTAAGTAATAACACGTACTCAAGTATCCCTACAAGGAATAGATATGCCGCATTGGAAGAAACAAACTAAGCATCGCGCCCGAGTCCGTCAATCAAAGCAAGTCGACCATAAATGGAATTAAAAAGTTGGACCCCAAATATAAAATGAACATTAACGTGGATAGAATCGGTATCTGCGAAGCTTTGATTGATACAGGCGCCGATCTTTCAGTGGTCGACCTTACTACAACTTTTAATACAGGTCTTGAAATAATAAATCCTCATAAAATGTGCTCCGGACCCGATGGCAAAGAATTAGATATCGTAGGAAATATTGTTTTAAATATAAAATTTGATGACAAAGCAATTACACATCAATTTGTGATAATGAGAACACATTTGCGAATATTTATACTTGGACGAAATTTCCTAAAGAAAATGGAGGCAAAAATTGATTGTCAGCGTGAAATATTTAAATATGACTTGACAGGAAATCGTGACTTAATCAAATATCAACGGAAAAAATAAAAAGTGCAAAGGATACCATTATACCAGGACTTTCTATTAAATTGATTAAGGCATTTGTAGAAGCAGAGGATGGCGAATACATCATCGAGGAGAACCATAAAATGTTTCAAACAAATGGACATCGACTAGCGAGAAGATTAATAAATGTAGCGAATAAGGAAACATATATCTGGATAAAAAACCCTTACCCTCGACCATTAAAAATATTAAAAAATCAAACATTGTTCTTTGGAAACCAGCCAGCCGAAGTGAATCTTATGGAAGAAAGTGAACAAAAGGAGCATGAAGAACCTAAATTTCAGATAAACGGAAATTTGTCATATAAGGAAGAGGAGCAATTGAAACAAGTTTTGGAAAAGTACGCGGATTTCTTTTTCGTCGGGATTAGGAAGATCAAACTTAGCGAAACATCGTATTGATACAGAAGGCGCGAAACCGATCACACACAAGCCGTATAGGGTGAGCGCGAAAAAGCGAGAAATCATAAAAGAGCAAATTGATGAAATGCTCAGAGACGGCATAATTAGACCATCCTTGAGTCCTTGGTCCTTCCCCGTAATATTGGTCAAGAGCGAAATGATAAGTACAGATTCTGCGTTGACAACCGAAAATTGAATGATGAAGTATTGGACACACTTCAAGGATCCAAATACTTATCAGCAATTGACCTTAAATCAGGATATTGGCAAGTAGAGGTTGAGGAGAAAGATAAGGAAAAGACAGCCTTCACTACAGCACATGGCCCATATGAGTTCAATGTAATGCCCTTTGGACTATGCAATGCCCCTGCTACATTTGAGAGGAACATGGAAAATATGCTTGGTAATCTTAGATGGCAAATTTGCTTATGTTATCTAGATGAAGTATCATATATACCTCGGATTTTTCAACACATCTCAAAAGAATACAAGCTGTTTTAAGATGTTTTGGCGAGGCTAATTCAAAATTGAACAACAAAAAATGCCAATTTGGTTTCAAGGAACTGGAGATTCTTGGCCATATAACTAATCAACATGGTATAAAACCAGCGGAGCATAATATCAAGGCTATTAGAGATTTTCCTCGACCCAAAAAGATAAAAGAAGTTCAATCATTTTTAGGAATTGTGTTCATATTATAGAAAATTTATCAAAGGTTTTTCGAAAATTGCCGATCCATTAACCAGTCTTATAAAAAAGAATGTACCTTTTGCCTGGACAGAAAATCAAGAAAAAGCATTCCAAACCCTTAAAATAGAATTGATAAATCCCCCAATATTAGGGCACTTTGATCCGAATGCAACTACTTACATTCATACTGACGCATCTAACATCGGCTTGGGTGCAACATTAGTCTAAAAGTTCGGCGATAAAGAAAAGGTGATCTCATATTTAAGTCGAACACTGAGCAAACCTGTGCAAAATTATACGACTACCGAAAAAGAATGTCTAGCTCTTGTGTGGTCAATGTCCAAGTTTACGACCCTACCTATATGGAAGGCACTTCAAGATAATGACTGATCATCATGCACTATGCTGGCTTAAGAATCTGAAAGATCCGACCGGCCGATTAGCACGATGGGCACTGAAGATTCAGGAATATAATATCGAAATTATACACAAATCGGGTAAAAAACATCTGGACGCTGATGGTCTTTCTAGAGCAAGCATGTCAAACTCGCGGCCCGCGGGCCTCATGCGGCCCACAACGAATAAATTTGCGGCCCACCAGACAATATATTTTAATTTAAAAAATTTTATTAATTAAAAAAAAAATAATAAAAATTTGTAGCCTAATTTTTAAAAATTGTAATTATACATAATTTATTTATTAATAACGAACCACTGGTCGCCATACATAAGTCGTAAGTTTTGATAATATTATACCTACATACATAACGTATGTACATCGCCATAAGTATTGTGTGCCTTAAAGTTTAAAGAAAATATTATTTCGGAGTACTAGAAAAAAAATATTTTTTTAAAGTTACGTTCAATAATTTGTGCAGTTATTCTATGTCTGGTAAGTTTAAAAATATTAATTTTTAAAATATTAATTAAAACGTTTTATTATTTTTGTGTTAGCGATTACTAATTTTTTTTCAGACCTTTGTATTCAATATGTCTTCATCAAAACCAAGTGGCAGTAAAAATAAACGAAAGATTTCTGACGAACATAGGAATTTTCAAGAAAAGTGGGAATTAGAGTATTTTTGCTTTGAGGTAAAAGATAAAATCATCTGCTTGATATGTAATAATGCTATTAGTGTACCAAAATTATATAACATTAAAGGTCATTATGAACAACATAAATCAAAATATGATATCTACGAAGGTTTAATGAGACAAGAAAAGTTAAAAGAGTTCAAGTTGGGAATGAAAAAACAACAGTTTATGTTTACTAAAGTATCACAAGAGAGTGAAGCGGCGGTGCATGCAAGCTACGTTTTATCGGAGATGATAGCTAAACACTCAAAACCTTTTACTGAAGGTGATTTCATCAAGGAATGTTTAATTAAAGCTGCAGAAATTGTTTGTCCTGGAAGTGTGAAGACGTTTCAAGCAATATATTTGTCTCGAAATACCGTTGTGGAAAGAGTTACTGATATGACCAGAAATTTAAATGATCAGATAAAAGAAAAATAATCTTGTTTCGAAGCATTTTCCATTGCCTGTGATGAGAGTACGGACATTGGGGGTGTAGCTCAGTTAGCTGTTTTTTTTTCGAGCTTGCGACACGGATTTTAACATTTTTGAGGAATTATTGGATCTAGTACCGATGCATGGCACTACTACAGGAGAAGATATATTTAATTGCGTTTATGATCTTCTGCAAAAATACAATTTACCTCAATCAAAATTGACTTCTGTAGCAACAGATGGAGCTCTTTCAATGACTGGAAAAACCAACGGTTTCGTAGCATTACTGCGAAAAAAACTAAGTGAAATTTCTGATGGTTCCAATATTCATCATACGCATTGCATTATACATCGGGAAGTATTATGTACGAAGGTAATAAAAATTAAAAATGTGTTGACACCTATCAAAAATTTCATCAATTTCATAAGATCTCGAGGTTTAAATCAGCGACAGTTCTCTCTGTTCTTAACTGAATTAGAAAGCGAATATTCAGGTTTATCATACTATACCGAAGTACGTTGGCTATCATGCTCCAAGGTTCTCAAACAATTTTGGGACTTGAAAGAAGAAATATGTCAGTTTTTAATAACCAAGAATCAAGACATCACTTTGTTTTCTGATCAAGTATGGTTGCAAGATTTTTCCTTCACATGGTTGACATAACAAAACACTTGTCGGATTTAAATTTGAAACTGCAAGGAAAGGATCAGATCATTACCAACATGTGTGACCAAGTTAATGCATTCAAATGTAAGCTAATTCTTTGGGAAAAGTAGTTGAAAAACGAAGATTTAATGCACTTTCCGACATGCAACATGTACAAATCAAGTTAAGGTGAAACTGCATCGTATCAAAAATATGCGGAAAAAAATTAAGTTTTAGAAATGAATTTCAAACAAGGTTTTCTGATTTCAAATCTTTGGAAGTCAAGTTTACTTTGTTTTCTGGAGGTAATAGATATCCAGTGCGATTCAGATTTAAAGACAAAATTCATTGAAGTTGGTGTTACTGAATTTTACAAATATTTGCCAGCCAGATTTGAAAACACTCGAAAATTAGCATATGAAATTATGTCCATGTTTGGAAGTACTTATCGGTGCGAGCAGTTATTTTCACTTATGAAAGGAAATAAGTCTCCAATCAGATCGAGAATTACTAACGTTCACCTTGGGTCAGTTTTAAAATTAATCACTGCGAACAAGATTTCCCCCGAAGTAGGAAAGATGGTAGCAGAAAAGAGATGCCAAATATCAGGGAGAAAATATTAACATTACTTTCTTTTTTCTTATTAGTATTTTTTAAAATAAACCTACATAAATGTTACTATAAAATTTAATTACTTGTTTTCTTTTTTTTGCGGCCCACATAATCTTATTACTTTTTTATTTGGCCCGTGTTAGGATTTGAGTTTGACATGCTTGATCTAGAGGACCCTTACCGGAAAACGAATGGGACGAAGATTATGAAAGTCTATTTCTGAATCAAATAATAGACGAAAAGGATGATTTTATTGAGAATATTAAGGAGAACCTTAGGGGAAACAAGCGTTCAATTACACAGAATTTTAAAGAAGAAAATGGGTTTCTACAAGAAAAACCAAAATCCTGAAGGTAGGGTATGGTTGCTGGTAGTGCCAAAGAAGAGAAGGAAGGAAATCATGAGTGAATACCACAACCATATGCTGAATGGCCATCTGGGCGTCGCCAGAACCACTTACCGATTGAAGAATAAATACAAGGTGCGTTCAATAATTTACAGGACTGCTCTGTATCTTTGAAAAAATAAAAAAAATAAAAAAACTAATTTAATATTTTTCAAAATATGCCCCTCCTGCCTCAATACACCTGTTCCATCTTTTTTTCCAATTGTCGAAGCAGGAGATAAAATCACTTTTTGAGAGGTTTCTCAAGGTTGCCTTCGATTCAGCTTGTATCATATCGACGTTGTCAAATTTCCTTCCTTTTAACTTAATTTTCAATTTAGGATAGAAGAAAAAGTCATTGGGGGCTAAGTCGGGGGAAGAGGGTGGATGAGGGATCTGTATGGTTGAATGCTTGGCCAAGAACTGCAAAACAACATGGGCTGTGTGCGGCCGCGCATTATCGACGTGAAGTATCCAGTCATTGTTTTGCCATCTTTCAGGTCTTTTAAGGCGCACTGCCTCCCTTAAGCGCCTTATTATCCCCAAATAAACCTCTTGATTAATTGTACGTCCGAAAGGAATAAATTAATGGTGAACCAAACCATTAATATAAAAAAATGTAACAAGCAATGTCTTGACTTTGAATTTTGCAAATCTTGCCTTTTTGGGTTTCGGTTCCCCTCTTTCAATCCATTGGCTGGATTGACGTTTGGTTTCCGGGTCATACTGATACACCCATGTCTCATCCCCGGTAATGATTTTTTGCATCCATTCTGGATCGGTCCGAGTCATTTCAACCATGTTTTTGCAGACATCCATTCTAGCCTCTTTTTGTTCCTCTGTTAGAATCCGGGGAACAAATTTTGAAGACGTCCGGATCATGTCCAAATCTTTTGTTACTATTTGATGACACAGTCCTACAGATAGTCCAGTCTCTAAAGATAAGTCTTTAATAGAAATTATTCTGTTAGATTTGATTAATTCCTTTATTTTGAGCTTGTTTTCCTCGCAAAGTAATTATCTTGGACGCCCAGTATGCTGATCATCCTTTACCTTTTCCCGTCCTTTTTGGAAGCGTGAGAACCATTCAAAAGTTCTTGAACGGGATAAAGCTGCATCGCCAAAAGCTTCTTTAATCAATTCATACGTATCAGTAGCACTTTTTTCAATTTAAAACAAAACTTAATGCAGATTCTCTTCTCTTCGAAAATGGCCATTTTAAAATTAGAAATGCGAACCTTACAAGGAAGTTGTTTTGTTCTATTTTTTAATCGGCGCGTGCGCCACGAGACTCGTGCTTTCAGTCAGGTGTGGGCGAATGTCCAATATTTAACTCTGCCTAAAAATTTTTCTTTAGCTTTTTTATTTATTTTATTTTTTAACCAGTCCTGGAAATTAATGAACGCACCTTGTACTATTGGCCTTCCATACTGAAAGATGTTTCCGAATTTGTAAAGACGTGCCACCTTTGCCAAAGTCGGAAAGGTTCAAATCACTTGCCTTCTGGACTTTTACAACCTATCCCCCCTGCTAACTACCCTTTTGAAAGAATCGGAATCGACTTTGTTGGCCCCTTGCCATCAACGAAAAGAAGAAGGAAGTGGATAATTGTGTTGACTGATTATCAGAAGCAACAGTGAAAGAAGTCTCTACATTTTTTATCGAAAATATATTTTTACGTCACGGGGCTCCATGATTTCTTAATCAGCGACAGAGGTTCACAATTCACTAGCAATTTGATGAAGGAGGTTATGAAAATGTGCAAAATTAAACATTGCTTCACGACGAGCTACCACCCCCAGACTAACGGACTAAAGGAACGGCTAAATAGAACTTTAATCAATATGATCAGCATGTATGTGAACACCGACCAGAAGAACTGGGACGAAATCCTCCCTTTTATCACCCACGCGTATAATACCACGATTCAAGAAACCACAGGCTACTCTCTATTTTTCCTGTTGTTTGGGAGGGAACTCATGTCCCTCTTAGACGACGAGAATATCCCAACGGACAGTAACATGGATGATTACGACGAATATATAGAAAACTACTTGGATAAAATTGCAAGGACGAGACAGGTAGTCAATAACAATACAGAGAAGACTCAGGAAAAAACTATGACAAACTATGACAAAAACACAATGAGAAAATCTATGAATCGGGACATTTAGTGGCAATTTGGACACCAGTCAGGAAAATCGGAAAATGTGAAAAACTATTGAGAAAATATTTTGGCCCATATCGAATATTAAAGAATCTGTCTAAAGTAAATTACTTAATTGAGCCCAAAGATAATCCTGGCCAAGACCCATTGATTGTCCATGTCTCAAGACTCAAACCCTATTTTGAGAGAATTGATGAGGTAACTCACGAGGACGTGACGACCTCTGGAGAGGGGGAAGTGTTGCATCATGGCTAATGAAACTATTCTATTTTAATTTGTAATATTATTTTTCATATATATTAAATTCAAATTTATATTTTATATTTATATTTATTTTATTAAACAGAATATATGTATTATAGATTCATCATTTGTATTTAGGTACACTGTGTGACTTCACTGCTCTCTTTGATGTGAGAAATAAATAAATGATTCGGGAGGCTACTAAAAGTAGTGTTATCTCATTATTCGCTTATATAAATTTGTAGGATGGTTGAAACACGCTCTGGTAAGATGCAAGATCCAGCACAGGAGAGGATCAAGGTTGAAGAGTCTGCCAAGCCGCAACCTGGTGCAACAATATACAGTATATATATTATATAATCTAAAAACTCAAATATTTATATATTTAAAAATATATATATATGGTAATTTGAACCAACAACCCCATACTGTGTATATAACTTATAATAAGATTGTCATGTTGTATATAGAAACACATCTATAAATAATTATGCGCATGATTAATCTGTGTCATTGCATCGCCCTATGTAATGTAATTTGTACAAAGTGGATAAATAAATAAAATCTGTAATAGATTTAAGAGTTGAGCTAAAGCAGAGATCGAGCATAGTATTGCCAAAACAACAAAGTCTAAAGATGGAAGTCATAAATCAGGTCGATTTACAATTCCCACGAACAAGGCCACCCACACTGTCACATGTGGTGGAATGCAGAGACCCCTCTCACACCTGGACAGGTAAAGGCCTCCTTTCTCAGAAACGCCCCTGTCACATAAGGTCGCCCCGTCTTTAACCTATAAATACATCACCTTACAGTGACTTGACAGTTCAGTACAGCTCAGTTCAGTTCAGTTCAGTTCAGTTTAGTTCACCCTTAGTGCAAGCCGCGTCGGTCGTATGTTATGTCGATCTCATCCAACATGTAATTAGGAAGAACTCGTCTATCTCCATCTTTTCGCTCCTAGCTCAGCTTTTATCTGTTAACGGAACTTTCTTAGTGCAACTGTGTCTTCGTTTTTTGTGTGGATATCCCCAGCTTTCCACTCTGCCTCGACCACGACTGCCTGTATTTTGTGAGAACTTTTAAAGGTCTTTCAAGGTGCAGTGAGGTACTGGAAAACTCTACATCCTGACTGTTCCTCTCGGTCAACACAGTGCAACAAGAGCTACCAGGACTTCAACATTATTTCAGTAGTCGACATCAAACTCAACAAATCATTACATTAGTCGACAGGATCTCTACAAAAGCTACTGGAATTCTCATCTCATTACAAATATATATTATTTTTATTCATTGATATTTCTAATTTTTTTGTTATCATCGTTTTCAGAATGACTTTCAGTTTTGTTGTAAATATGCGTAGTTAACATATCTATCTTTTTAAATCACTAATATGGGATTAACTTTATAAATTCTATATAATGTGAAAATAACTAATGTGTAATATTTCTTCACGTAATTGAAAATAAAAGCTACTTGATGGTAAATAATTATCTTTTTCTTATCACGACTGCACCTTCAACCCTTTCTTTATCTTATCGATCCTTTGTCTTATCAACCCTTTATCTAACAAACAAATTATTCATAACATATATATACTGTATGAAAATTGTAAATTACCAAATACTTTGAAACTAATACTGTACTTTACACTAATACCCGCACAATTAAAGATATTCATTAAAAAATCTACATAAATATATTTAATTCTATTGTAAAATATATGCGCCAGAATTTTTTATTTAAAAAAGGAGCCATTTCATTTATAAAAATGATTAAACGCTTTTAAAACTTTCTCTAAAATATTTAAACTTTTAATTTATCTTCTGAAAAGTTTTGGTTAAATATAATTATGAAAAAATAGTTTGAACATCAAAAGTGTTAGTTAAAATGTAAATTTTTATTTTTTATAAAGCATAAATGTTCTAAAATAAACAAAAATACATCTTCTTTGAAGATAAATTGTACAGGAAAAAAAGTATCGTTTGAAATTTTTTTTAGACAACTAAATCATTCTGTAACAAAATCTCAATTTTCAGGAATGTCACTTTTAAGGAAGAATAATTTTAGTAATTTTTCTTAAAGTATAAAACTTAGAATTTACAAGACGTAGTTTAAAGTTTGCTAAGTAATCCTTTTCTAAGGTCATTTGCATGAGAAAGTTGTAAATACTTAAATCGAACAAAACTTCTCTAATGTTGTCTATCTTTTAAGAAAATTCGATTTGATGATAGAAATTTATTACTTTGTGAAGGAGACAAATATTTGCTTGAATAATTGAACATATTATAAATATAAATTAAGGGTAGTATATATTGTTTAATTTCAAAAAGAATCTTACGCGTCTAAAATAGTTTCGAATTTTCATAATAGTTGGCGCGCTAAGGCTTCATAATATTATATACAGTTACGAGCGTCATGCGTCATTCTTCAATTCTTCATTTCTGTCACCGTTTGCTTTTTTTTTTGGAATGGCGCTCTCCTATTGGTTGGCTATGATCACGTGGCTACGATGGCGCCGCCCAACTACGCGAGACACTTTGTTTTTTGACTTTGCCCCCCCCCCCCCACTCACTTTTTGGTTTTTGTAACTATTGTGTTGGAGCGGGTCGCTCCTTAAATAAATGCATATATTAGTTAATAACTAAATGGAATCCTCTCTTTCTTTTTCCCATTAAGAGACGCCTACGGAAGCCAACAGTACATAGACAGATAAAGCACATAGGCTATAGTTATTAACTAATATATGCATTTATTTAAGGCGCCAATTTATAATTGTAACAAATAGTATTTGAATCAAAACATTCAATCGGGTAAGACACGGGCGTTGTGCCCGGGTCATTCGGCTAGTATATTATAAATGTGAAAAAATAATTTTCAAAAATTGAAAAATAAATCAGATTTTGATATTAAAAATAAAAAGGTATATCCTGACTGTTTGAAATTTATCTATTTATTTATTTATTTCAATTTAAATCGCTATGTCCCCCTAGAGAAACTTGCGCTGTCAAACAGCCTTTACATTTGTCTATACATATACAGTTAAACCTGTCTATAGCGCCCCCTCTTGGGACTCACCAAAATGGGTGCTATAGAGAGGGGGTGCTATAGACAGGTCACTTTTAATGTAAATCGCATCGTACTACGTATTTAAAATCGGGCGTTATAAAGAGGGAGGCGCTATGGACAGATTTAACTGTATTTATTTACAATAATTTTAGGCCGTAATAGAATAGTCATATGATATTAACAAGGAGAAAGAGAAATAAAAACGAGAACAGAGAACTGTGTACAAAAGAAATGAATGTCTGGCAATATATCTAAAGTTAACATAATAAATTAGAAGTTTCTTGAAAGATATTTGTTGCTATATAATTTAAAATATATCTACAAACGGTATTAAATTTAATATACATTTCTTTCCCGGAAATGAAAATACATTAGAAATGTGTGTATATGGTAATTTAAACCAACAACCCTATATTGTATAATACTTATTACAAGATTGTCATGAGATATATTTTTTATAATTTATGCACCTTATCCCAGTATAATATCACATTTGTACTATTTTTTCACGCGTATAAAATTGTTTCAATTTCTTACAACAGATGGCGCGCTAATGTATCATATAATATATATTGTCACAGTAGAGAAGACAAGTATTAAAAAGGTCTAATTAAAAATAATTTATTAATTAAATATATATATTGCAAAATGTGTCAATTGATTTTACAAGTGGTAATATATACGTATTCGAGAATAATTTCGAATCATATCAAAAACTTCATAAAAATATGAAACTTCCTTAAGTTTTATCCATTAATATACATTATATTGATTATCTGGCAAGATTCCCCATATCTCACACGGGAAATAGATGGATAATAGTCGCGACTGACTATCTCACCAGATTTGCGATAACAAAGACCGCGACAACAGCGGAAGCTACTGAATTAGCAACCTTCCTTATTGAAGACGTCATACTCAAGCACGGCGCTCCTCGGGAGATTATCACTGACAGGGAAGAAATTTCATGTCTCAGACCATACCAAAAATAAATAATCTAAACGGAAAAATTCATAGATTCACCACGGCATGCCACCCTCAAACGAATGGTTTGACAGAAAGACGCAACAAGACCCTGACTGACATGATCTCGATGTATGTTGACGTTGATCAGAAATTGGGGGTGTTGAGCATATAGTCCCAGGTAGATTACTATGGTTAATGGGGCGAGGGAGTATGGCATAGTCAGAAGGCAGATAAAAAGTATTAAGTGGAATATGGGGAATCTGCACATGTTTTCCAGTATGTTCTCCATGAGTGGAATTCTCTGTGGGTCGTGTTGTAATACGATTTGTTGTGGCGGACTGGATGGAGGATTAGATATAATTGGATCTATCTGTGTAAATCGGGTTATGGTGAAAATGGTGGGATCTAAATGAATGAAAGGGTGGCTGTTTGTCGGTTTAATTGTCAGTGGCTCTGTTGGAAAAATGTCAGGTGTAAGTTGTTTGAATGGAAATGTGTAATTGTTCTTGTGCCGTAGATGGTGTGTTTTTGCAGTGGGTGGTGTTATGTATTGGATGTTTTCTGTGTATAGTTTAAGTTTGTTTACATGGACTGTATCGGTGTCTCTTTGGAGAGGTTGGTTGGGTCTATCGATACGCTTTGTCAATTGGCAGGTTGGACAGGTTTTGACCTTTTGTGCAATGTCTTTTGACATGCCCTGCCAATAATATTGAGCGGAGATGAGTCTCGTCATCTGTGAGATGCCTGGATGGTTGAATTATGTGTATACTGATTGAAGTAGTTCGTTGGTGAGTGTTTTTGGGATTATTATTTTGGTTAAACCTTTGCGTGAAATGGTATGAAGTCCGTTGTGATCAATGGTCAGTTTAGAATCTCCAGACGGGGAAGGCTGATGGCTCTTAATGAGGGGGGCATCTCGGGTGGTTTGGGCTTGGTCTTGTGGTGGATGTTGGGCGGGGCGCACTGCCCGCGCGCTAGCGTGTGGAGCGGGTTTGTGGCGGCATTCAGAGTGCCAGTGATGGGCGCCGCAGAATTTGCAGTTCGACGGCGGTGAAGGTGCAGTCCACGCACCTGTTTTCCTTGCTGTGCTTGTGTATGGGCCCGACATGTTGGGCGGTTGTTCCTCGTGGTGACGCGGAGTTGGTGCGCTGGTTCCGCGGATCTGTTGCACCAGTTGGTACCACTCTCCCAGGTTTTCAGGAGGTACCACGCGGACAAGGCGCTGGTCGGAGAGCGGCAATCCCTCCGTCAGCGTCTCGAGGATTACCTCCTGTGGGAGACCCAGTTGCATGCCCAGCGCTGTCTTCCCTCGGTAGTACTTCTCCAGGCTTGCCTGCCCAGCAAGCTTCAGAGCGAAGTACTTGGCGAAGGACGCCTCGTTGGATTCCGGGTTTTGTCTCACCTGGAAGTAGGTCTGGGTGGCCAATCTGAGTTTACTGAAGAGCTCCAGGGGTTGTCGCGTCAGGTAGCGAGGCAACCTGAGCAACTTTTCGGGGGTGGTCACGGGGGCTCCGTCCATCTTTCGCCGTATGCCTGGAAGAATTGGTGGGCGGCGTAAGTTCCATCGAAGGGAGGGATGTCCACTTCCGCGTGTTGGGTCGGCCGCAGCTCTGCCAGGATGGCAGTCAGCTGCAGTAGAACCTCCGCCAGGGTGCGTGTCGGTTCTATTTTGGGCACGGAAGCTGCCTCTCTGTTCTCCCTTCTCGCGTCATTTTCTCGCTTGTTTTCCATCATATCCTGTCGACTCTATATTGGATTAGGTGGTCTCTCTGTAGAATTTTGGTTGCGGTGTCGACTTGGGGTGTTGACTTACTGTGGGATTGCTGTGGACTCACTGTCGAATCCTGGCGAGTCCTGGTGAATTGTGTGATAGGGTGTATTTGATTGGATTGGTGATTGATGGCGCAGTCTTGGTCGAATGGTGGTTTTCCACAGGGGAAGAACGAGCACAGCTGGATGGGGTAGAAATAAGAACTTGCGAAAGGGAGAATGATGAGACTGACTGGAGGTATTTGGCCTTTCACATGATGGAGCGGACACTACCTTGGTTGAAGCCTATGTTGAGCACACCTAGCTCGTAGCACGGTCACCTACCTTCTTTTCTAACTTCTTGTCCGAAATCATCGTCATTAACTCTTTCGACTTCTCATTGGTGGAGATCCTTCCACGTGCTCTCTGATGATTCGCTATCAGTTGGTCATGCTTAAAGGTGATTGGTTGTTGATTTGTCATGCTTAAATGTGATTGGCTTAGTACCTCCATTGTCGCCATGATTGCAATTCTCGAGGAAGAAGAAGGTCTTTGAACTTAAGTTTTATGGGTCCAGGGCAGTGACCTTTACTTCCTGGATGATGCAATCCTGTTAATTATTCTTTCCCTTTTCGCGAAGCCTAACTTTTATAAAATCTTTTCATGATACATTGCATAGATTGTGGTGGGGTCACATATTTCTATATACAGATGATCCTATATATAAATATATTTTATATTAATACACCACTAAATATATATCATATTTTAAACATATATACCATTTCAGAATCAACAAGAAGTCCCCAAGGATAAATGTCCTTCCTTCCTTCTTATCTCCACTCAATCATATCAGGGTATCAAGCAACAACCATCATGACTGGGTGAAGTAGAATGCGTCTGCCTTTGTCATTAAGACTGAGAGCACTACTCAGTGGCAGGCCGACTTAGCTCCAAAAGAAATGGCCGCCTCTGACATGAGGAACAGACACCATGTACAGCCGCTCCTAAAATGGAGTACAAACGCTGCTCATCCTGTATCCCTGGATTAGGAGCCCTTACAGGGTACTATCAGCCGGGCCAGCTGAACCCAGGTTTTTTAGCGAGCTTGTTACTGCTCCCCCTCCTGTGTTCTTTTATAACCAACACATCGAGATTTCGGGTATAACGACCCTTCTACAGGAATATCAAATATGAAATGAATCTTATCTGTTTAATAGATTTTTATACAAGTGATAGTTAGCGTCATTTTATAATTAGAAATATGAAATTCTAAAATAACTGTATATAAAATGGAAAGTATATGTACACTCATGTACAAAACTTAAGGAAGTGGAAAGTCTTTGATATCGCCGGTCGTCTGTTATTTTTATTATTATTATTTTCATTATTTTTAGTAGACTGAGGCTGTTCACACTTTATATTGCCACGTGGAAAATTAGGGAAGACAAAAACTTCAGGAGGAAACAAAATTTATTTCAGGGAAGGACAAACTATCAAAGGTAAACAAAAGATAAGCCACGAGGGAAATTTACAGAGTCGCAAGATATAAAACTTAAAAATGACCACTCTGTTAAATAAAAAATAATAAAATTAAGAAATACTATGTTACATAAATAAAATTAATAAATACTATGTTACAATATATATCGTGTGTATTCAATAAAGCTCACTGCAATATCTTTCAGAGTTATTGTCTGAATCCCGATATACATGCTAAAAGGTACAACTTTCTTAAGTTTTGTCCATGAGTATATATTGGTTAATTCGTATGTTTTCAATAAAGGTCACTGTAATATCTTTTAGAGTTATTGTCTGAATCCCGATATACATGCTAAAAGATAAAACTTCCTCAAGTTTTGTCCATGAGTGTATATTGGTTATCTCGTGTTTTTTCAATAAAGGTCACTGTAATATCTTTCAGAGTTATTGTCTGAATCCCTATATACATTAAGCTTTGTCCATGAGTGTATATCATAAGAAAAACATTGTCAAAAATTAGAATCACAAATTTACGTACACACAATTATCAAACAATTCAAACTTTCTTATCTTCAAAATAATATTTTTTTTCAAAAATGACATCTGTTTACCACGCGTCAAATTGTAACTAAACAATTTCCAAAGAAAACTTTAGCGACAAAAAATCTTTAAATCAAAAATTCTTCCAATGTTTTTCAAATATATAAAAGTCTCGAACATATTGTCTATAAAATGAGAATTTTATTGCATTTTGGAACAACTGTTTTATAAGAAATTTAAAATTAAATTTCCAAATATTTTTCTTTATTTTTTGCGTCTCAATTTATATTTAAGAAAAAATGAAATTAGTTCTCTTTGCAAGAAAAGGAAAATAATTTTTGGAGTCAATCTTTTATGTAATAAAGCTTCCTACATTTTTTACTTATTTTTTCTCAAATCACAATTTTTCAGGTTTACTTTTTAATATCAAGTTTTAGAAATATTTGGTGTTATATATATATATAGAAAAATCTAATGTTTACTAAATATTGTATACTTGGATACCTCTAAAATATTCCCTGTTCTAATATAACTTTATTAGGTACCGCTCAAAAAGAAAAACCTAGCTTATGTTATTTACAATCTTCTTCTTTCTTATCTCCACTCAATCATATTAGGGTATCAAGCTTGTAGAGCTTGAGACTTGACAACCATCATGAACTGGAAGTAGAATGCGTTTGCCTTTGTCATTAAGACTGGGAGCACTACTCAGTGGCAAGAGGACTTGTCTCCAAAAGAAATAGCCGCCTCTGACATGAGGAACAGACGCAATGTGCAGCCGCTCCTAACATGGAATACAAACGCTGCTCATCCTGTATCCCTGGATCAGGAGCTATTACAGGGTACTATCAGCCAGGCTAGCTGAGCCCAGTTTTTTTAGCGACCTTGTTACTGCTCCTCCTCCTCCTTTTTCATCCGTAAATGGAACCGGCAAAGGCGAAGTTGTTATTTACAATGAAAATAATATGAACAGTTTCTGCAATGTTTCCACAGATAAGACTTGAAAATAGAATATATTTTTAATGCCAAGAAACAAACAAAGTTAAAACAATTCCATATTAGAAAAATAATCAACTGCTAAAAACACAAACACTATATATATGCATATATACACAATTATCATCATCAACTCTGTGACAACAAATAAATAAAAACAAATATTAAATTGATTCGCCAATACATCACACCATCTTCCTCCTACAAGCCTTGATATCGCACAGGAGGTCTCCGATCCCTTGGAGGGTTTCTTCTTGGCAGTGGCCTCTCCTCCGTCCGGGCTTTTTTGTCTGAGGAACACGCGGATTCCCTTGGGCTGCTTCCAATCTCCACACCTTGGTCCCCGGACACTGGATCCTGCGGCAATCCAGCTGTTTCCGACGAAAACGATTCCCTGTCCCTCCGGCTGTTCATACTCTCAGGAGCCATCCATATTGGGTCATCTTCCTCCTCTCTTTTCTCTCTGGCCTCATCTCCCTCTTCACCACTAGTCCATCTTCTCCTTATCTGATCTCGGTGGTAGGTCTTCACCTGTCCATTTATCAAAACTGTATAGACTCTGCTCCCCTTTCTGCCCACTATTCTTCTTGGAATCCATCCGACACCTCTAAAATTCTTACACCACACCTTATCGTCCACCTCGAACTCCTCTTGGCCTCTTCCTCGATCATACCTCATCTGCCTGGCCTGTCGTTCCCTCACCCTATTGTCCAGGCTCTGGTGTATCAATGTCAGTCTGGTCCGCAGAGACCGACCCATAAACAGCTCTGATGGGGTCTTCCCAGTTGTCTCATGCGGCGTGCATCGATACGTGAGGAGAATTCTTGACCGTGTATCTTGAATGGTATCTTCAAACTTCCTTTTATTTTTTTTCAAGGCCATCTTTATCAATTGAACCGCTCTTTCCGCTAAACCATTACTCTGTGGATGGTATGCTGGAATCAGAGTTTGTCTGACTCCATTTCTCTCGAAAAAACTCTTCATCTCTACCCCTGTAAACTGTGGGCCATTATCCGACACCACTTCCTCTGGTAACCCATACGCTGAAAACAATCTTCTTAACTGCTCAATCGTCTTTCTTGCGGTTATCTCTCTCATCGGGATCGCCTCGACCCATTTTGAGTGGCTATCCACCACAATTAACAAATTCACTCCATCTTTAAATGCAGAATCCATATGGATCCGTTGCCAGGGCCTGGTTGCCCACACCCAAGGTCTCCAGTTTACTTTACTTGGGCCTGTCTGAGTTTGCTGGCAATTTTTACACCCATTTACCATGCATTCAATCTGGTTGTCAAGAATCGGCCACCAAAAATGCGACCTAGCAACCGCCTTCATTTTGCCCATCCCCGAATGGGTCTCGTGTAGACAACTCAACATATTTTTCCTAAGAGAAGACGGGATGATCACTCGCATTCCCCACACACAATAAGCATTCCCCGTCCATAGTTAACTCCAACTTTCTCTGAAAGTAGGGTCTGAGGTATTCCCCAACTCTTTCAGGCCAGCCTTGCTGCGTATAGCGCTTCACCACTGACAATACTTCATCTTTTTTAGTTTCCACACCTATTTCTGCTGCTGTAACCGGCAAATCTTCCACGTATAATAATATGAACGTTTGATTCAAAACCGGTGTTTCGTCACTCTCTACTGGCAACCGTGAGAGAAGGTCTGCGTTTCCATGATCTTGAGTTCTTCGGAATTTAATTTCATATGTATAAGCCGCCAAAGTCAGTCCCCATCTCTGCAATCTTGAAGTAGACAAAGTGGGAATCCCTGCTCTCGGCCCCAAAATAGACACCAGGGGTTTATGATCTGTAATCAGGGTAAATTGTCTTCCATAGATAAACTGGTGGAACTTAGTCACACCATATATTATTGCTAGAGCTTCTCTTTCTATTTGTGAATAATTACGTTCGGCCCCGGAAAGTGTTCGTGAGGCAAACATGATTGGTTTCTCTTGGCCCTCGATAACATGGGACAGCACCGCCCCCACTCCAATCTGAGATGCGTCCGTGGCCAAAGATAAAGGTAACGTGGCATCATATGGCACCAACACTTTCTCGGAGGTAATTCTCCTTTTACACTCCGAGATCGCCTCCTCACACTCCCCTGTCCACTTCCAATAACTATTCTTTTTCAGCAGCTTGTGAAGTGGTTCCAACAGCTCTGGCAAATTCGGAATAAACTTTTCATAATAGTTCACTAATCCCAGAAAAGATCTCAATTCCGAGACATTTGTCGGGCTTTTGGCTTTCTGTAGCCCTTGTATCTTGTCCTCTAAAGGCCGAATACCATCTTCTTTGATGAGATGTCCCAAATACTGTATTTCTCTTCGCAGAAATTCACATTTTTCCCTTTTTAATTTTATGTTGTGCTTCTGCAACCGAACAAAAATAGTTTTTAATACTGCCATATGTTCCTCCACTGACGCCGTGGATACGAGTACATCGTCAATGTAACAAATAACCCCATTAATTCCCGCCAATATTCTATCCATAACTGACTGAAAAAAACTAGGGGCATTTGCCAATCCAAAAGGCATTCTTTTAAACCTAAAAAGCCCCTTATGCGTATTAATAGTCAGGAGTGGCTGGGTGCTAGGGTTTACCTCTAATTGAAGGTATGCATTGCTCAGATCTAGTTTAGAAAAATACTTCCCTCTAGCCAATACGGAAAACAGGTCCTGCTGAGTAGGCAGCGGACGGATAGGCCGCAGTATCCAAAAACCTATTTAAAGTCACTTTGAAATCACAGCAAATCCTAAACTCTTTATTATTCTTGGGCACAACCACCACTGGAGTTGCCCACTTGCTGCTGGGTACTTGATACAAGTAGTCCTTCTCCACCATTCTTTCTAGTACCTCGTTTACCGCCGTTCTAATTGCAAAGGGAACTGGTCGGGCCTTATGAAATATGGGGTTTACATCCTGAATATTCACTGCAAACGTGAATCCCTTTATCGGATCTGTTGTCTCCCCAAACACAACCTGGTGTTCACTCAATAATTCCGCCAACGTGTCCTCCAAAGGCATCTGATTCACAAAATAATTTCCAATTTTCAAAACATTGATCCATTCTCTCCCCAACAAGGCCTTCCTTTCTCCTCTCACCACGACAGCTCTAAGCTTAGCGATCGTTCCCCGAAAATCGACCTTGACATCTATTTCACCCAGAATCGGTACCACAGTTCCGTCATAGGTCTTAACAATTATTCCCGCTTCTTTTACCTGCACGTCTGGGAGGTATCTCTTGAAATCCTTCTCCGATATTAAAGTCAGACAGCTACCCGTATCGATTTCAAAAGTCATCAAAGTGTCCTCTACTCTCATCTTAATCACATAGGGAGGGTCATTCGTAGCATACTTGACTCTATAATCATACGTCCTCATGAAGACCATTCTTTGAACGGATTCTTCCTCCTCCTGATCCTCGATTTGATTAATCTTTCTCTGGTTCAGAAACCGGCTCACCTGTCTTTCGCTTGTATGTTCCCCACGGCTCCTGCAGATGGTTGCCAAGTGACCTCTTTTCCCGCATCTGAAACAGGTCGCCTCTCTAAATCTGCATAAGTCTTTATGCAACCTCCCGCAATGTATGCACTTTCTCTTTTGCTCTCTATTATATCTATTCCCGACTTCTGCGTGTATTTTATCCACGCTATCTGCAGGCTCATTAACATGGAATATTCTGGTATTTTTTTCTGCTGCCTCCATCGACAACGCAATTTCAACTACTCTTGCCAACGGCACATCTCCTTCAGACAAGATCCTCCTCTGGATTTTTGCATTTCTCAATCCGCACACCAATTTGTCTCTTAAGCATTTTTTTAAAAATTCGCCAAATCCACACGTTGAGGCTAGCCGCTTGATTTCCACCAGATATTCTGAAACACTTTCCGTTTCCTTTTGTATTCTTCCAAAAAACATGAATCTCTCTACGATTATAGATCGCCTTGGGGAAAAATATTCAACCAGTTTCTCAATCAATTCTTCATATTTATACTCTTTAGGCAACTTTGGGCTACATAAATTTTTCAATCTTTCATACGCCTTCCCGCCAATTAGCGTCAACAAATAGGCTTTTTTCTTTTCTTCACTTGCTTCTTCTAGAATTAGAAACTGCTCCAAACGCTCGATAAATGAGCAAATATTTTCATTTTTTTCTTCAAATTCTCTAAAATGGTAATGAGCCATCATGAAATATTTTTTCTTATGTAAATTTCCAATAACTTATTACTTCTTTAATATTAAACAAAATTATTCATATTACCCTATACCATCGCTTGGGTACTTACTCTTAAACCTCGTCGCCAATGCAATGTTTCCACAGATAAGACTTGAAAATAGAATATATTTTTAATGCCAAGAAACAAACAAAGTTAAAACAATTCCATATTAGAAAAATAATCAACTGCTAAAAACACAAACACTATATATATGCATATATACACAATTATCATCATCAACTCTGTGACAACAAATAAATAAAAACAAATATTAAATTAATTCGCCAATACATCACAGTTTCTTCACTTGAAAAAAGTGTTCAATGCTGGATTTGATCCCGGTTCATGGTTGTTGGAAACGGACTGTTTATACCTCCGGCCAACGACCTTTTCTCCTAAAATATTGTCACAGTAATGAAGGTGACGTTAGGGGGTAGAATAAAATAATAATTTATTAGATGACTTTAAATAGTTAAATAGTTTGAGGGATAAAAAGAAATAGTTAAATAGATAAAAATAATGGTAATTTAAGGAAGTAATATCAAAGACCTAAAAGGCTGTCGTTCGGCTACACCCTTCAAGATGGCGGCTATTCTTTACAAACTTCCCGCCTAGCGCGCCCGCCATCTATCGGAGCTTAGGTACATAACACTTGCCGAGCTGATAGCGAGCGCCACCTATCGGGGCTTAGGTACATAACATTCGCCAAGCTGCTAATGTATTATTTACAACTAGACGAATGGCCCGGGCAACGCCCGGGGTTTACCCGAGTGCGAATATATTTTACAAACGTTGTCTTGGGTGGACGCTATAGACAGGGTGGTCTGTATAGACAGGTGTATGTATCACACAGCCGATAACAGGGTTGTCTAAGGTGGCCGCTATAGACAGGGTGGTCTGTATAGACAGGTGTATGTATCACACTGCTGATAACAGGGTTGCCTGAAGTGACCGCTATAGACAGGGTGGTCTGTATAGACAGGTGATTGTAACACACTGATGATAACAGGGTTGCCTAAAGTGACCGCTATAGACAGGGTGGTCTGTATAGACAGGTGGATGTATCACACAGCTGATAACAGGGTTGTCTAGAGTGGCCGCTATAGACAGGTGTATGTATCACACAGCTGATAACAGGGTTATCTAGAATGGCCGCCATAGACAGGTGTATGTATCACACAGCCGATAACAGGGTTGTCTAGGGTGGCCGCTATAGACAGGGTGGTCTGTATAGACAGCTGTATGTATCACACTGCTGATAACAGGGTTGCCTGAAGTGACCGCTATAGACAGGGTGGTCTGTATAGACAGGTGATTGTAACACACTGATGATAACAGGGTTGCCTAAAGTGACCGCTATAGACAGGGTGGTCTGTATAGACAGGTGGATGTATCACACAGCTGATAACAGGGTTGTCTAGAGTGGCCGCTATAGACAGGTGTATGTATCACACAGCTGATAACAGGGTTGTCTAGAGTGGTCGCTATAGACAGGGTGGTCTGTATAGACAGGTGTATGTATCACACAGCTGATAACAGGGTTGTCTAGAGTGGTCGCTATAGACAGGGTGGTCTGTATAGACAGGTGGATGTATCACACAGCTGATAACAGGGTTGTCTAGAGTGGCCGCTATAGACAGGATGGTCTGTATAGACAGGTGGATGTATCACACAGCTGATAACAGGGTTGTCTAGAGTGGCCGCTATAGACAGAGTGGTCTGTATAGACAGGTGGATGTAACACACTGCTGATAACAGGGTTGTCTAGAGTGGCCGCTATAGACAGGGTGGTCTGTATAGACAGGTGGATGTATCACACAGCTGATAACAGGGTTGTCTAGAGTGGCCGCTGTTCGATTTTAGATTTGAGTATTGTATTTATTTTGACTTGAGTTATTGAATGAATGAATGAATAAAGTATTTGTAAAGAAATAGACTAGATTTTAGTTAATTAATGAATGAATGAATGAACTCTTTAAAGAATAGATTAGGTTTATTACCACGACTTTGATTACAACAACAATAATAAAAGTAGAAGATTATAAAACATCAACAAAACACCAACAGTGCCAAATAATAAAATAAACTTCACAGATTAAATAAAATAAATTAATTAATGAAAACAAAATGAATTTAAAAAATGCAAATAAATGAGTAAATGAATATTTACAATTGACTCCAACATACTCCCCCACAACCTTGAACTATATTTCAGTTCAAGAGCTCACTCCTTGTAAGGCAGAGGACATATCTTGGTTATTGGTCTCTTCAGAAGGCCTTTAGGGGTACGAAGAAGCACCACTCTGACATGATCATCTTCTCCTGGGAATATCTGGACAATTCTCGCCAGTTTCCATTGTAGTGGTTTGTTTTGTTCCTTCAACATAACCAAATCTCCAATGTTGACATCCGGATGTGAAGTCCTCCACTTCCTTCCTTCTTGGAGTTGATGTAGATATTCACAGCTCCAACGGTTCCAGAAGTAGTCTCTCTGAGGTTGAATCAGATCCCATCTGGAGCGAAGATTCAAAGTAGAGTGATCAGACTCTGCATCATGTCGCATAGCATTTCCTATAAGAAAATGTCCTGGTGTTAGCGCTGTTAGGTCATTTGGATCATTGCTAACAAAGGTTAATGGTCTGGAGTTAAGACAGGCTTCAATTTGAGCCAATAAGGTCAGTAACTCCTCGTAGTTCAACAACCTAGATTTCATCGTTTTAGATAAGATGGTTTTAACTGATTTAATGCCAGCTTCCCATAATCCACCAAAGTTAGGTGCCGACGGAGGAATGAAATGCCAATTAATGGATTCTATGGCTGAAAAATCTTTAATATTAGCAGCATTGAACAACTTCCATCGTTCTTTCAAAATGTTGCTTGCACCTTTAAAATTAGTTGCATTGTCTGAGTATATATCAGTTGGTCTTCCTCTTCTAGAGATGAATCTTTTCAATGCTGCAAGAAAGGTTTCCGCAGTCAAATCTGATGAAATTTCTAAGTGAATGGCTTTGGTGGTGAAGCAAACGAATAGGACTATGTAGAATTTGAAAATAACTTTGCTTCGTTTAAGCATAGGTTTAGCTTGAATGGGACCGGCCAAATCAATACCAATCTTTTCAAATGGTCTACCTGGAAGAAGTCTATTTTTTTGGTAAGTCTCCCATTATCTGATGAATAGCCTTAGATTTACTCTTCAGGCATACGAGACATTGATTTAAGACCCTTTTGATTAAGTTTCTTCCAGAAGGAATCCAAAATTTATTTCGAATCAAAGATAAAGTTAATTGAGTTCCAGAATGAAGATTGTTTATGTGATAGTGCATTACAATTAATTTGGTTACCAAATGATCTTTAGGAATTAGCATAGGATGCTTCTGATCAATATCTAAATCCGAATGACGTAATCTTCCGCCTACTCTAAGAATTCCTTGGGAATCTATAAAAATGTTAAGCGAAATAAGCTTGCTTTTTCTTGGTAAAGGAATATTTTTTATGCAAGCATTGATTTCTGGGGTGAATTCACATCTCTGAATAATCTTGACGATTTGTAATAGAGAGTCTTTTAAGTCTTGGGATGTTAGAAATGAGAGTCTTTGAGTTGGCTGTTTTCTGGTGATATTAATAAATCTTTTACACCAAGCCATGACCCTTAAAAGTTTGGTAAAGGATGAATATTTTGAGAAAAACTCTGGGCATGGTTCTGCTATTGTAGCATGCAGTATAACACTGCGCTCTTCTAAACCCATAGAGGGGTCTATAATGAATGAAGGAATATTTTCCGAACCATCTAATGTCAACCAAACGGGTCCATGCCACCATAATTTTGAATGGATCAAGCAGGAAGGCAGAATTCCTCTCGTAGCAAGGTCTGCTGGATTTTGCTTGCCTGAAATATATTGCCATGAATGGGCTGCAGTCAGATCTTGAATCTTTGCCACTCGATTGGCCACAAATATCTGCCACTTCTTTGATTCAGAAGTAATCCATGCTAGAACAATCTTTGAATATGTCCAATAGAATTGTTCATCGATATTAAAGGGAAGTGCTTGAGTTGTCTGTGATTGAAGTTGCGCCAACATCAAGGCTGCGCAAAGCTCAAGTCTTGGTATGGTTATTTTCTTGATGGGAGCAACTTTTGTTTTTGCTGTCAAAAGAATGGTCTCAATTTGATTATTCTCATAAGTTATTCTTAGATAACAGACAGCAGAATAAGCCAACTCCGATGAATCACAGAATCCATGCATCTGCATATTGGAAATTAATAAATTCCTTTGGAATATACATCTTGGAATACTGATTTGTTGAAAATGCTTCATTTCTCTTTCAAAAGTATTCCACTTTCTTTGAATAGAAGCAGGTATATCTTCATCCCAGCCTATTTTCAATTTCCATAATTCTTGGAGGAGAAGTTTTAGCACAACTGTGGTAGGCGAAAGCCAGCCACAGGGGTCATAAATTCTGGCTATAGCCGATACAATTTGTCTCTTTGATTTAATATCATCTGGACCAGATTTACAAGAAATGTTGAGGGTATCATAACTTGGATCCCATTGGATTCCAAGAACGTTCACGCCTGATTCCTTTCTATTAAATTCCATCACCTCACCTTTTCCTCTCAATAATAAAGGTAAGTCTTCAATTATAGAAGTTTCATTGGATACCCATTTTCTCAGAACAAATCCACCAGAACCCAATACAGCAATCAATTGTTGCATGAGTCCCTTGGCGTCCTCCACTGTGGGGCATCCAGTCAGAAGGTCATCCACGTAGAAATCCTCACGAATAATCTTGGATATTCTTGGATTAGAAACCTGTACCTCATGGGCAATCTGATGTAGAGTTCGAATTGCCAAGTAAGGAGCACATGCTAGGCCATAAGTGACTGTCAACAAGTTATACTCCTGCAATTCTAGATCTTTACGATCTCTCCATAGTATGGTTTGATATTTAATATCGTCTGGATGTAATCTAATCTGCCGATACATCTTTTCAATGTCGGCCACTAAAGCAACAGAGTTCGTGCGGAACTTGAGTAGGATGCTGAATATATTATTTTGAAGTTTTGGACCTACATGAAGGATATCATTTAATGATATTTGGGTGGTAGTCTTGGTGGATGCATCAAATACCACACATAACTTATTTGGCTGTGCCTTTAGAATGCAGTGATGAGGAATGTAATATTTTGGTTCAGTCTGTAGAGAACAACTTGCCTTCATATGACCTAATCTTATATATTCACTCATAAATTGTTTATATTGAACATATATATTTTCATTTTGTTCTAACCTTTTCTCTAGATTAAGAAATCTGCTAATTGCGATGGATTTCGATTGACCTAACTTTTCAGCTGATTCCTTAAATGGAAGCCTTACAATATACCTTCCTGATTCATCCCTGACTACATTTTTTAAATAATGACTTTCACAATCCTTTTCTTCTTTTGTAGGAATTTCTTCCAAAGGAATGGATTCCAATTCCCAGAACCTTTTTATTAAATCTTCAGATTCCAATTCAGAAGAGAAATGTGCTAAATTTCTGAATGACTGCCGTTCACTCACTGAGGTCGGACCATATACGAGCCATCCCAATTTTGAATGGATAGCAGATGGCTCATTTTCATTTCCATTTCTCCTTCCTTCCTGAATGAGGTTGAATACTATATCTGACCCCAAGATTACATCTATTTCTCTCGATTTAAAAATAAAGGATCAGCCAGGATCAATCCCTTCATATGTGAATAATTTATTTTCTTGACCGTAAAACTAGGAATATTGTTTGTTAACTTGGTAAGAACCAGTGCTGTAGTCTCAAACGATTGATGATCAAAGTGAGAAGAAAACCTGATCAAGACCTCACCTAGGGAAGATTCTACAAGTTGATCTCCCAAACCTCCAACTGCTATACGTTTACGTCTGATGGGTATTCCTAGTTTTGCCGCGCACTTTTCAGTGATAAGGCTTCTTTGACTTCCATTATCTAACAGAGCTCTACAAATTTGATCTTCCCCATTTACATCTTGTATATGAATTATAGCTGTAGATAACAGTATTTGTATAGAACCATCTGCTCCACTCAAACAGCAGGATGTGCTTGTTGAAGGTACATTCGATGGTTGTACTGATTTGGGAGAAGTAGACTGGACACTAGATGAATCCCTTTGTCTTGGAGGACTTGAAATCACATGCAACAAGGTATGATGGTTTCTATTGCAATGGAAACAACGATTTGTGATTTTACAATTCTCAACAGAATGATTGCCACGCAAACAATTAGAACAAAGTTGGTTCTGTTTTACATAACCTATTCTATTTTGAATTGACACTTGTCTGAATTCATTACATTGATTCAATTTATGCCTCAATTTACATAGTAGACAATTTTTGAAACCTACATTGATGTTGTATGTATTTACTCTTTTATTCAAATTTTCCTTTGAGGTAGTGTCCTTCATTGTATTCATTAAAGATTGAGCTTGTTTTGCCAAAAAGGAAATAAACCTTTGATATGAGGGCAGTTCTTGATTATCATAGGACAATTCCCATTGTTGTCTGATTGGAGTATCCAGCTTCTTTTGCAAAAAATGTATTAACATAATGTCTACCATTTCATTTCTTTCCAAACCTATTGTCTCTAAATTTCTAAGAGATTCGTTGCAGATATCCAACAAATCATATATAGCCTTCGAGGTAGAGATCTTATATAATTTGATTTTAAATATTTTATCTAGTTGAGAGAATATTATCTCTCTTTTATTATCATATCTTTCTACCAAAGTTTTCCAAGCTTGAGTATAATTATTTTCAGTGATCGGGAAACCCTTTATTATACGAGCTGCATCACCTTTTAAGGAAGAATGTAAATATTGTAATTTTTGTATATCTGAGAGAGTGGTATTTTTATCTATTGTAACCAAAAATAGGTCCTTAAAACTCAACCACTGAGACATCTCACCGGAAGATATAGGCAAATTAAAATTTGGGTAATTTAACATTAGATATTACACTTTGTTCCGATTTGACTGGTTGAGAAACGTTCTCTACGTCCAAGATTTCCTCAATTTGAAATACAAAATTTTCATAACGATTCTTTACATCTATGTATTCTTTAAATAGAGTTTCACTGGTTTCCAAAGCATTCGATCTAACTATTTGATAATAGGTTTCTTTGATGGTTTTAAATAATTCGGCAATATTTGTATGATAAAGTTTCAATCTACGTAAAATTTTCTGTTGACAAATTTCGTCAATCTGTTTTGCATAGGTATTGAATTCTTCAACATAAATTTTAAATATTGGTATATCAGAATTCGCCTTTTTAGACATGATTTAGATTGCTTAAATATTTATATTTCGTTTGATTCTATTCACCACGAGATAATTTAATTTTTCACTTACCCAATTATCCGTGAATCCGGCTCGATTAGGACCAGAAAGGATGTTCGATTTTAGATTTGAGTATTGTATTTATTTTGACTTGAGTTATTGAATGAATGAATGAATGAATAAAGTCTTTGTAAAGAAATAGACTAGATTTTAGTTAATTAATGAATGAATGAACTCTTTAAAGAATAGATTAGGTTTATTACCACGACTTTGATTACAACAACAATAATAAAAGTAGAAGATTATAAAACATCAACAAAACACCAACAGTGCCAAATAATAAAATAAACTTCACAGATTAAATAAAATAAATTAATTAATGAAACCAAAATGAATTTAAAAAATGCAAATAAATGAGTAAATGAATATTTACAATTGACTCCAACAGCCGCTATAGACAGAGTGGTCTGTATAGACAGGTGGATGTATCACACAGCTGATAACAGGGGTGTCTAGAGTGGCCGCTATAGACAGGGTGACCTGTATAGACAGGTGGATGTAACACACTGCTGATAACAGGGTTGTCTAGAATGGCCGCTATAGACAGGTGGATGTAACACACTGCTGATAACAGGGTTGTCTAAAGGGGGGCAGGGAGGACACGTGTTCGCCGGCAGCCAATGGGCGCGCATTCTATCCGTAAGCTTCAGACATACAGACAGAATAAGGCAATTATATAAGTAGATTGAACGCTATGTGTGCATTTTTGGTTATGACAACATTTATAGGGGGGGGGGGGGGGGTGCCATTTTCCCGTTAGTCAACCACATTTCAGAGTTCCCTGTTCACGGTTACCGGCTCGGGACAATTATAAATTAAACAATACAACAGGTTATTCTCTGGAGATGAGTTTCCTTTTATTTATTTTTTAATGGTTTCTCCAGCTTTCGGACATATCTGCCATTCTACAGGAGTACATAAGACTAATAATAATAAACACCGTTAGATAAGGTACACTCATGCACTCATGGATAAAACTTAAGGGAATGGAAAGTCTTTGATATCGCCGGTCGCCTGCTTTTTGAAGAAGACAGAGGCTGTTCACACTTGGTTATCTCGTGTCTTCAATAAAGGTCACTGTAATACCTTTCAGAGTTATTGTCTGAATCCCGATATACACGCTAAAAGGTACAACTTGCTTACACTTGGTTATCTCGTGTGTATTCAATAAAGGTCACTGTAATATATTTCAGAGTTATTGTCTGAATCCCGATATATATGCTGAAAGGTAGAACTTCCTTAAGTGTTTTCTATGAGTGTATTTTTAATATTTAAATGAAACAAACTTTTTCTGCCTTTCTGTGCGTTGAGAGAAAAATGTAGTCTTTGATAAAAGACCACCTAAAATATGGATGCTAGTGGTCTCTCATCAGATTCTGTTCAAGTTGAAAGATTTATCATGACTTGACCTGACATGAAACAGTCTCTAATAAGAAACCACCTTCAGGAGATACCAGGTTAAGTCATGCTTTAGGCTATGATCCCTCATGGAAGATGTTGTACCTAAAGTATATATAAAACGAAACTAAGTTTTTTCACTACTTTTTTCGCTTTTTGTCCAAAATATCTCATAGAAATATTCCACTATTTAAAAAAGTTATTGACTGCATTTCACAGAGTCAAAAGAGGGAGATATATTATTTATAAATAAATATAATAAGCGAAAAAAAGTAAATTAATAAAAGTTTTCTCTTCTATATTCTATTAGAGTGTAACTAAATTAGGGTATTAGCTATGGTTTTAAGAAACAGCAATTATGCCCTAGGTAAAATTTGGTATAACACCTCCTTTTGCTCTTATAACTGCATGGATTTTTTCTAGAATCGTATCTGAATTACACGCTTGCGTGTGCATGAAGATATTTTCTTGTAGCCTTCCTCAATTTTTCAAATAAATTTGAAGATCACGAATTTATTGGGTCTTTCTCAATATAGACTTTAGTATTAATAACATATTTTCTATTGAATAAAACCCAGGAAAGTTTTCAGGTCAACCGTAATACAATATTCATACTGTAATGTATATGTATATTCATACATAACTGTAATACAATATTCATCTATAAAAATAAAGGACACTCCTATCGTCAAAACAAATGGTTAAGCTAAGCCTCATCTATTGACCGATTCCATAAACTAGTGGACTCGGTGCACTTTGTGGTCAAGGTCACAACACCAGCTTTGTCGAATTCAGATCGTCCACCTGGAGACCATGGTTTCGGGCCAATGGTCATCGTCAGCCCAGGCAGGGCTTTGATTTCATGTGACCCGCACGTAATTTCTGAAATTCCTTAAATTTCCCAAAGACATGCTTAGCTGGCAAAGTGGTTAGGCTAAATCGCTGACTAAAATATACACTCATGGACAAACTTTAGGAAGTTTCATATTTTGATAATATCCGGTAGTCTTTTTTTTTTTTTTAAGGAGACAGAGGCAATTTTGTTTACAGTTGGTTAGAGCCCGTGTACCTTCAAATATATTTCAGAGTTATTGTCTGAATTCTAATATACGTGCTAAAATGTGCAACTTCCTTAAGTTTTGTCCATGAGAGTATCTTTCAGAGTTATCGTCTGAATCCCAATATACACTGCGTGACATTGAAAATGGAACACCAAGAAATAGTGGCCAGAAAATTATGCAAATTTCAGGGTAGACGCGCCTAACCGAGTTATGCAAATGATGTAAAATGCGCAGCTCTCGTGCGCACATGGAGTAAGATATAAGGGAAGGAACTTGCAGAAAGGACAGTATTCGTGTCGTTATTTCTTCAAGGAAAATCATTGTAGAAATTTTGTTCTTGTGTCAAAAGACACATGTAATAACAGAGAATGCCAGGTCATCGTAAATGGAGGCAGTTCAAGCAGACAGACGCTTTTACGAGGGGCATGGTGATCGGACTGAAAAGGGCAGGTTGGTCCATACGTCAAATCGCAGCTGATACACACCTTGGTGCGTCCACGGTGCACCGACTGTGGAGAAGATGGTTGGAACAAGGAAATGTGGCAATTTATAGGAATGCCGGTGCAACCAGAGTGACGTCAGCACGTGTGGATCGGCGTATCCTTCGACAAGCAGTGGCGGCCCCACAAGCCACTTGTACCGCCATCCTGCAACATGTGCAAGACACCCTAGATCATTCCATCTCGACCAGAACCATTTCCCGTCGATTGGTTGCTAACGGCTTGCACTCATGCCGTCCGCTAAGAAGACTGCCATTGACCCCACCGAATAGGCGCCAACGTTTGGAATGGTGCCGGGCTAGATCGACGTGGATGACGGAATGGCACAGGGTTGTGTTCTCAGATGAGTCGCGTTTCTGCTTGTCCAGTGATAGTCGCCGTGTACGCGTGTGGCGTCGACGTGGAGAAAGGTCCAATCCGGCAGCAATTGTGGAACGCCCCACCGTGCGACAACGTGGAATCATGGTTTGGGGCGCAATCGCGTATGATTCCAGGTCACCTTTACTTCGTATTCAGGGCACTATGACGGCCAACGATACGTTGATGATGTGCTGCGACCGGTGACACTCCCCTACCTTCAGGGGGTACCCAATGCCCTTTATCAGCAGGATAACGCCCGACCGCACACTGCTCGCATTAGCCAACAAGCTCTGCAAGATGTACAGATGCTTCCCTGGCCACCGTACTCTCCTGATCTCTCACCAATCGAGCACGTCTGGGACATCATTGGACGCCGTTTGCATGCCTTGCCACAGCCGCTTTCAGAAGACGAACTGTGGCAAATGGTTGAGAGGGAATGGAGAGCCATCCCTCAGGACGCCATCCGTACTCTGATTGACTCTCTACCTAGACGTGTTGCTGCGTGCATCGCCGTCCGCCGTGGTCCTACTTGCTACTAAGCCGACGCCGTTCTCGCTCTGTATTATGACTATCATTTTGAAATAAAGATCACTTATTGTTCGTCCCTGTCTCTCTCTGTCTGCCGAGTTTCATCACTTTCTGGCCACTATTTCTTGGTGTTCCATTTTCAATGTCACGCAGTGTACATGCTAAAAGGTACAACTTCCTTAAGTTTTGTCCATGAGAGTATCTTTCAGAGTTATCGTCTGAATCCCAATATACATGCTAAAAGGTACAACTTCCTTAAGTTTTGTCCATGAGATAATCTTTCAGAGTTATTGTCTGAATCCCAATATATATGCTAAAAGGTACAACTTCCTTAAGTTTTGTCCATGAGAAAATCTTTCAGAGTTATTGTCTGAATCCAAATATACATGCTAAAAGGTACAACTTCCTTAAGTTTTGTCCATGAGAAAATCTTTCAGAGTTATTGTCTGAATCCCAATATACATGCTAAAAGGTACAACTTCCTTAAGTTTTGTCCATGAGAAAATCTTTCAGAGTTATTGTCTGAATCCCAATATACATGCTAAAAGGTACAACTTGCTTAAGTTTTGTCCATGAGAAAATCTTTCAGAGTTATTGTCTGAATCCCAATATACATGCTAAAAGGTACAACTTCCTTAAGTTTTGTCCATGAGAAAATCTTTCAGAGTTATTGTCTGAATCCCAATATACATGCTAAAAGGTACAACTTCCTTAAGTTTTGTCCATGAGAAAATCTTTCAGAGTTATTGTCTGAATCCCAATATACATGCTAAAAGGTACAACTTCCTTAAGTTTTGTCCATGAGAAAATCTTTCAGAGTTATTGTCTGAATCCCAATATACATGCTAAAAGGTACAACTTCCTTAAGTTTTGTCCATGAGAGTATTTTTCAGAGTTAATGTCTGAATCCCAATATACATGCTAAAAGGTACAACTTCCTTAAGTTTTGTCCATGAGAGTATCTTTCAGAGTTATTGTCTGAATCCCAATATACATGCTAAAAGGTACAACTTCCTTAAGTTTTGTCCATGAGAAAATCTTTCAGAGTTATTGTCTGAATCCCCAATATACATGCTAAAAGGTACAACTTCCTTAAGTTTTGTCCATGAGAAAATCTTTCAGAGTTATTGTCTGAATCCCCAATATACATGCTAAAAGGTACAACTTTATTAAGTGTTTTCTATGTGTGTAGATAAATCTCAATGTAAACAGGATGATCATTCTTTCTTATAGAATACAAAGATGTATTAAATAATGGAGAATAAACCCTAATACACCAATTTTCCATGACGTTTTTTTTTTCTTGTCCTTTTATACTTAATACTTTCTTCGCTCCTGCCTAGAAGTCCTCTTCTACGTTGCAGGACGGGAGAAGCAGCACAGGTAAGGGACTGCCCTGTAGTACGGTGTCGTGAGCTCGAGCCGCTACGGTAACCGTGAAAAGGGAACTCTGAAATGTGGCTGACTAACGGGGTACCCCCCGCTTTCTATGGCTAGACAAGACAACACGCCACCACTTTCTTTGCATCCTTTTATAGAAAATGTTCTAGTCCATCCAAAACCATTCAGTATACGCTGTGAAGTGGTCTTTTCAAATTCAAATTTGGCGCATTTTATGAAAGTTTTGCTCCTTATTTATGGATTAAATGTCGTGTGGCCTAGTTTCAATCTTGCTAATTGTGTCGATCCACTTCTATTCAGTTAGAAGGTTTGTGTTTATTTGGGGTTGTTATTTGATATCAAATAACAGTTTCAATTAGGAAGGTTCTTATTGAACGGAATTCAATGGGAATCATATTGTAGAAAGGTTTTAATTATATTTTATATAGAGATTATTAATTCTGATGTTGTTGTTGTCGTGTCCAATGATGAACCGCAGATGTCTCCATGCATCTCTATCACAGCAGTCGCCATGTTCTCTATCTTGGGTGTGTATACTGTATTGTTGTTGTTGTCGCATCCAATAAAGAATTCAGATGTCTCCCAGCATCTTTATCACAGCAATTGTAATTTTCTCTATATTGGGTGTGTATACTGTATTATTATTGTTGTTGTTGTCGTGTCCAATGCAGAGCCTCAGATGTTTCCATGCATCTTTATCACAGCAATGGTAATGTTCTCTATCTTGGGTGTGTATACTGTATTGTTGTTGTTGTCGTATCAAATGAAGAGCCTCAGATATCTCCATGCATCTCTATCACAGCAGTCGCAATGTCCTCTATACTGTATTGTTGATGTCGTGTCCAATGAAGAGCCTCAGATGTCTCCGTACATCTCTATCACAGCAGTCGCAATGTTCTCTATCTTGGGTGTGTAAACTGTATTGTTGTTTTTGTAGCGTCCAATGAAGAGCCCCAGGTGTCTCCGTACATCTCTATCACAGCAGTCGCTATGTCCTCTATCTTGAGTGTATATACTGTATTGTTGATGTCGTGTCCAATGAAGAGCCTCAGATGTCTCCATACATTTCTATCACAGCAGTCGCAATGTACTCTATATTGGGTGTGTATACTGTATTGTTGCTGTTGTCGTATCCAATGAATAGCCTCAGATGTCTCCGTACATCTCTATCACAGCAGTCGCAATGTTCTCTATCTTGGGTGTGCATACTGTATTGTTGTTGTTGTCGTGTCCAATGAAGAGCCTCAGATGTATCCATACATCTCTATTACAGCAGTCGTTCTCTATCTTGGGTGTGTATACTGTATTGTTGTTGTTGTCGTGTCCAATGAAGAGCCTCAGATGTATCCATACATCTCTATCACAGCAGTCACAATGTTCTCTATCTTGGGTGTGTATACTGTATTGTTGTTGTTGTGTCCAATGAAGAGCTTCAGATGTCTCCATACATCTCTATCACAGCAGTCGCAATGTCCTCTATATTTGTGTGTATACTGTATTGTTGTTGTTGTCGTGTCCAATGAAGAGCCTCAGATGTCTCCGTACATCTCTATCACAGCAGTCGCAATGTTCTCTATCTTGGGTGTGTATACTGTATTGTTGTTGTTGTCGTGTCCAATGAAGAGCCTGAGATGTGTCCTTACATATCTATCACAGCAGTCGCAATGTTCACTATCTTAGGTGTGTATACTGTATTGTTGTCGTTAAAGTGTCCAATGAAGAGCCTAAGATATCTCCGTATACCTCTCTCTCTCTATCATAGCAGTCGCAATGTCCACTATCTTGGGTTTGTAAAGCTGCTGTTCTGGGTACATGTCAATTTTCCGCAAGGCTGCCGCCATTGCTGAACATGAAAATATGTGGGTAGGTGTTAGTTCCACACCAGGACAGTTTTTACATGTCTTGTAGGTTCTAGTGCCATATTGATTTGATATTCATTTCATTTAAATTTTGTTACTCTGGGAACTTATCTCATTGTTTATTTTGTATCTTAAAAGTGTTGATTATGTGCTTGTATTGAATAGATTTCCGTGTCACCCTGAAGTTTGTCTTTCCTAATTCTCTACATTACAATAACGACTCCATTTAAAATTATTAATATTTTTGTGAATTGAGAAATGAGAAAATAATATAAGCATCTCTATATATAATAATTTTATTAAAAACAAAATAGACCTATGAATATTCGAAACTATTATAGACACGTATGATTCTTTTGAAAATTAAACAATTTCACTGATAAGCCAGGCCCTCCCTTAAATTTTTCCATTGCAGTAAGGGCAGTAGAAATTGTTTAATTTTGAAAAGAATCATACGCGTCGTTTCGAATATTCATAACAGTTGGCGGGCTAATGCATCATAAAATAGTCCTATACTATCCTCTCCCATGAGCTTTTAAAGAAGGCAGAGCGCCATCTAGTGAAACAAAAATCAACTAAACGTTGATCTAAATTGTTACCTGATATTTGGCCGAACCCATTTTCTTTATAAATAATGAAAAGTCAATCACGAACGCGTTTCGGGCTGTTGGTCCCCGTCAGCATAGTGAAGGCTGTATATCAAAGACCAAAGTTTTAGTCTTAAAAGTCTTCCTGAGAAATCAAGAAATGAGAATTTAAGACCAAACTTGCGTAAATACGATGAAGATGTGAAAAAATATTTTTAAAAAGACAGGAAATAGGTCAGATGTTGATATTAAAACTTAATATACTGACTTATACCACTCACATGAGCTTTTTATATTTTATATATTTTTATTTTTTACCGTCGCATCTGAAGAGAGGAAGATGAAAATATTGGGAGGGCCTGGATTATATCAGCAATGAAACCTTCCTGCGATTCTTCCATTTAATCCAACAAATTATCAAGGCTATTGTATAGTCTGTTTTATTTATACAATCTGTTTTTAATACAATATAAAGGACTGCGATGTATGATTATAAAGTAATACTTAAAGCCTTCCCGCATAAGTTTCTTTTTTTTTGTGAAAATCAATATTAATTTCAAAGAGAAATATGTACTATTTCTAACTTTTTGGATGACGTATGAAAAGGTTGAATATATGAAGAGTAATGGTCTATATATGATTGGATGACGTATGAAAGGGTGAAAAATGTGAAGAGTAATGGCGAACGGAAAAATAAAAGTGTCCAGGGGCGGGAATCGAACCCACAACCTTCTGCTTACCGGGCAGGTGCCATGTCCACTAGGCTACCCTGGACGTATTTTTCCGTTCGTAACTAATACTTAAAGTAACTTTTTAAATACAATATAAAGGACTGCGGTGTATGATTATAAAGTATTACTTAAAGCCTCCCCGCATAAGTCCTTTTTTTGTGAAAAACCAATATTAATTTCAAAGAGAAATATGTACTATTTCTAACTTTTTGGATGACGTATTGAAATAGAAATTAGATTAGAAATAGTACATATTTCTCTTTGAAATTAATATTGATTTTCACAAAAAAAGAAACTTATGCGGGGAGGCTTTAAGTATTACTTTATAATCTGTTTTTTGTTATTTAATTAGAAAAATTGTGTTCAGAATAACTATTGAAATATGTTATAAGGCATGCCATCTATATATATATGAAATGAAAACAATAAAACTCGAAAATAAACATAAACAAACTACTAATGTCCTTACTGTTATTAAAGTAAGTAAGAAGGTTGAATCCATAGCCAATTTAACTTTACATATTATTTATTATTAATAGCAATTATACAAAACAAATCTTGGTATATATGTCTACATGAAAACAACAAAAACTATATTTATTATATACATACAAGTTCCTATTCAAACACGAGCTCATTTATAGCCATTGTCACTCTGTGTAATATTCCAACACTTACTGCGATGAAAAAAAAATATTGGGAGGGCTTGGCTCATCAATAGTGAACCCATAGCGCTTTAAATAGAAATAAATAAATAAAAAAGATGAAAATATCAGGCTTTCAGGGATAAGTTTATTTTTAAAAAACTTTCAATTCACATATCTTTATCTTTCGGACTAAAAAGCTCTTCTACAGGGCTATTGTCTTTGTCACTCACAACAAGATCAGATTGTAACAAAGTATTTATTATTTTATTAGCAGATTATTATTTTTAATGTTTATATTTTGCTATACTCTGTACACTTCCTCTTTTGCTTATCTTTTGTTTATCACTCATAGTTTGTTCTTGCCTTAAAAAAATTGTTGTCTCATCCCGAAGTTGGTCTTCCCTAATTTTCGACGTGGCAATATAAATGAAAAAGCTCCAAAAAATAGATCTCTTATATAGACTGAATATTCTACTAATGGAAGCAATTATATATGGGCTTATGACAATCCCTCACTGAAGTCATATCTCCTATTTAACCATGCCATATATTAGGAAATCATTAATTCCAAGCGATCAATATGAAGGTTTTCCATAATTGCACGAATTGCTAATGACAAGAATACCACTAGAATCAATCCTCCCCACATGGTGTCAAGTATAAATCGACGATTTTCGAAAGCCATGATCCAGGATCGAATCCCGCATTGGGCTTTTTTTCCCTGAAGATAAATATTGCTTCAATGACCCCCGTTTATTGAAAAAATCCAACCCCACGAAATTCCAAGTGACCAAATAGGGTTCTTGCAAACCTGTGAGTGCAAAGATCGAGCTGCTTTCAGCATTTGAAGACATGTGGTGTACTTACAGTAAAGGTAGTCGCTAACTACCTACCATGATTATCATGGCCTGTTACAATTTTAATTTGGGGTAATAAAAAATAATTTCAGTATGGGACATGGTCTCTTGAGATGGCTACCCGAAAAACGTCCTATGTTATTTTGTCACTGAAATACGCTCATGGAAAAAATTCAAGGAAACGAGAACTCTAGACAGAAAGACTATGTGAATCCTTGGAACGCTCTGGCCAATCTGGCGACTGTCCTGACCTGGCTGCTGTCTATATTCTACCTTTTTGGGTGCCGGTGTCCAATCAAGGACTGGTATGCTCGATTTTTATGTTCTCTTAGCTTCTTGGGCAATAAAAAAGGCATATCCTGACCAGGAGCACTTGTGCTTTTCAGAAGGCAGACGCCGCCATCTGGTGGAACAGAAATCAACTAAGCATTGATTTAGCCTGTTCACTGATATTTGGCCAACCCAATTTCTTTTTATTTTTTCTATTATTTTTCATATGTTAAGCGTATTTACGCAAGTTTGGCCTTAAATACCCATTTCTTTGTTTCTCAAGAAGCCACTGCGACCAAAAATCTTTTTGGTCGCAGTGGTACAGCCTACTCCCCGCTGACGAGCGCCAACAGCGCGAAACGCGTTCGTGGATGGCTTTTCTTGATTTATCAAGAAATTGGGTTGGCCAAATATCAGGAAACAGGTTATATTAATATTTAGTTGATTTCTGTTCCACTAGATGGCGCCTGCCTTCTGAAAAGCACATGTGCTCCTGTTTAGGATATGCCTTTTTTATTTTTATTTTTAATATCAACACATGCCCTTTTTATTTTTCCTATTGTTTTTTTCACACACATATATATATAGAAATGAAAAAAAAAATGAAAGAAAAAAATAAAAGATAAAAAGGTCAGGTGTTGAAATCAAAAATAAAAATGGCATATCCTGACCAGGAGCACATGTGCTTTACAGAAGGCAGAGCGCCATCTGGTGGAACAAAAATCAACTAAACATTGGTTTAGCCTGTTCCCTGATATTTGGCCAATCCAATTTCTTGATAAATCAATTCGTGGATGGCTTTTCTTGATTTATCAAGAAATTGGGTTGGCCAAATATCAGGGAATAGGCTAAATCAATGTTTAGTTGATTTCTGTTCCACCAGATGGCGCTCTGCCCTCTGTAAAGCACATGTGCTCCTGGTCAGGATATGCCATTTTTATTTTTGATATAGAGAAATATCACAATGTTAAATTTTAATATTTTATTTTCTCTTTACTTTGGATCTTCAGTGTGGCCGTATAATCGAGTTAAATGACAGATGACGAGACAAATAACCAATCAGCAGCTAGTTAACTTTCACGGGATTTCCGTGTCGAGCTTGTCCTAGAGTTGACGGTTAATTAACTTGACATTGTCAGCAAAAACAGCTGTCGTTGTTTATCTCTGATGGAAATTATCACAGAGTACTGATTCTGTTCTGGCAATTAATTTGGTAACCCTGTGTGAGAAAATTAGTTGTCTAGAGTAAAATATGTTTCTTTTTCTACTCAATCTTTTAGATTTCCTGAGTAGATAATTACAAGGTAATAAGACCAAAACCTATATAAATTAATAGTGTATGATGTTTTGGTAAGATGTTTTAGTACAAATGAAAAAGGAACAATGTTTGTTACATAATTATCAGGCATCTATACAGTTTTATAGATAAGATAGACCAAGTGTAGAGGATTGTCTATAGTCGGGATAAAATATCTTTGGGGGATACTTAATTAGTTCATTCATCCAGTTTTTTCCTAGTTGAAGCCACTGGATTTTCTAAAAAGTTGTTTATTAATCAACCAGGCGCGATATTGAAATATTTGCGCCTATAACAGAGAAACAATAACAACAAACAAATCAAAACTTAGAATTAAATATTTACAAATTTACAAGTATTATTCGACAGAGTTCATAAAATATACGTATATAGACAAAGTGGCTGATGTAAGAGAGTTAAATCATTTAGATCAGGGAACAAACGATGTCTCACTTCTGTAAAGTTCAGACAGTCGTAGATAAGGTGAAGAGAAGTTTGTTCAGTTTCTCCGCAGGAACAATTTGGGTGTTTCTGATAGACCTCTTTTATGTAAGTATTTCTGGAATTTACGTGTGATGTGACAAATTAAGTGACTATAAAATTTAGAAAGAATTTAGCAAAATCAATAAACAATCCAGTTCTAGGTCTCTTTTAACTACAGAGGGTGTTCACTTATAGGAAACAAGTTTTATTTTATAAAATAATAAAAATTAACACAATATTTGAAAATTTTCAAATGTTCTATTTGAAAGCCTTTTTGTTTATTTACATAACGGCACCTGATTTTCCACGATAGCAGACACTTTCTGATCATGGTCATACTCAAAATATCCCATTCTTCCTTTACCACTTTCCAGAGCTAATCTTACCTATTTGGACATAATTGAAATATGCAAACAAGATTATATCAACATTTCTAAAAAAGGTATTTATAATATTATTCACGACAAAAATATCAAGTTTTTATTCAAAGCACCTACGGAGAAATGGACAAAAGATTATCACCCTTAATCTGTGAGAACTCCTGCAACTGTCAAAAAAGTGAAAAAAAAATATTACAAAAGAAAATCCTATGCCACAAAGAGATATAGCCAAATTAATAGGAACATCAGTGTCAACAATAAAGAAAATAATGAATAAAGATTTAGGCCTAAAAGCTACAAAAAAACATGCGGTTCACAAATTGTTTCAGAGTCATATTCGTCAGCGACACACTATCAGCAGATTTTTTATGAAAATTTCTTGGCTGCTGATAGATAGAAATTTATTGTTACATATGACGAAGCATGGGTATATTTAACCGATTGCGACAGAAAAAGAGCTATATACTATCAAAAAAGGGTGGAAAAATCTAGGCCAATTTGGTTGAAGGAATGTGCCGAAAGTTACCCCAAAGGATTTATGGTGGCATGCGGTATATCATATGAAGGAAAATTAAAAATAAGAAAAGTTGAAAAAAATGCCAAAATAAACTCGGGGTACTATCAAAACAATATTTTAGAACCTATACTTTTAAACGATATTCCCTCTATCTATGGAAAACAGAGCAACAAAGTCTGGTTTCACCATGATAAAGCCACAAGTCATACCTCATCTTCAACCCAAGCTTATTTGGAAGATCTAAGGCAAAGAACAGGAATCAACACTATTCCAAAGAACAGAACCCCTGTAAAATCTCCTGATTTAGCACCGATGGATTTTTGCATTTTTGGATGCCTTAAAAGAGCACTTGGAAAAAGACATCCTAGGACAATTGAAGGTCTCTGGAAAGTGGTAAAGGAAGAATGGGATCTTTTGAGTATGACCATGATCAGAAAGTGTCTGCTATCGTGGAAAATCAGGTGCCGTTCTGTAAATAAACAAAAAGGCTTTCAAATAGAACATTTGAAAAATTTCAAATATGGTGTTAATTTTTAATATTTTATAAAATAAAACTTGTTTCTTATAAGTGTGAACACCCTCTGTATTTTTTATTTATCAAGCTTTCGGATCAATATGCCCTTCACCAGGTGACCTGGAAGTACCACTTCCAGCCAATTATACACGCCAAAAAAAAAGATTTATATATATATGTAATGTAGGTTGAGAATTCCAGTAGCTTTTGTAGAGATCCTGTCGACTAATGAAATAATGTTGAAGTTTGGTTGTCGTCGACTTGTAGTATCCTGTCGACTACTGAAATAATGTTGAAGTCCTGGTAGCTCTTGTTGTACTGTGTTGACCGAGAGGAACAGTCAGGATGTAGAGTTTTCCAGTACCTCTCTGCACCTTGGAAGACCTTTAAAAGTTCTCACAAAATACAGGCAGTCGTGGTCGAGGCAGAGTGGAAAGCTGGGGATATCCATACACAAAAAACGAAGACACAGTTGCACTAAGAAAGTTCCGTTAACAGATAAAAGCTGAGCTAGGAGCGCAAGATGGAGATAGACGAGTTCTTCCTAACTACATGTTGGATGAGATCGACATAACATACGACCGACGCGGCTTGCACTAAGGGTGAACTAAACTAAACTGAACTGAACTCTCAAGTCACTGTAAGGTGATGTATTTATAGGTTAAAGACGGGGCGACCTTATGTGACAGGGGCGTTTCTGAGAAAAGGGGGCCTTGGCATGTCCAGGTGTGAGAGGGGTCTCTGCATTCCACCACATGTGACAGTGTGGGTGGCCTTGTTTGTGGGAATTGTAAATCGACCTGATTTATGACTTCCATCTTTAGACTTTGTTGTTTTGGCAATACTATGCTCGATCTCTGCTTTAGCTCAACTCTTAAATCTATTACAGATTTTATTTATTTATCCACTTTGTACAAATTATATTACATAGGGCGATGCAATGACACAGATTAATCATGCGCATAATTATTTATAGATGTGTTTCTATATACAACATGACAATCTTATTATAAGTTATATACACAGTATGGGGTTGTTGGTTTAAATTACCATATATATATATATATTAAAATTCAAAACTATTTTAAAGGCGTAAGATTATTTATGAAATTAAACAATTTCTACTGGCCTTACTACAATGGAAAAATTATTGAAAGGGCCTGGCTCATCAGGGCAGTAAGGGCAGTAGAAATTGTTTAATTTCAAAAAGAATCTTACGCCTTTAAAATAGTTTTGAATTTTGATAACAGATGGCGCGCTAGTGCATCATATATATATATATATATATGAAAAAATAGTACAAATGTGATATTGTACTGGGATAAGGTGCATTAATTAAGAAAAAGGGCATGATGGCGCCTGCCATCAGCAACTCTCAGTTGCACGATAAGGAGATGCCCTTTTTCTTAATATATATATATATATATATATATTATTATTATTATTGCGTATGATATTGTTTTTTACAGCACAATACAACAATGTTGGCAAGTTATATATATATGGAAGCAATGGTCGCCTCTCCCGTCAAAATTAACGTCAGAATCTGACGCCATCTATTGACCGTCGCCGCAACTAGCGGCATCGGGTCGGTGACAAAGCCACAACACCAACTTTGGCAAACTGATAAGCGTCCACCTAGAGACCATGGTTTCGGGCTAATGGCCCTCGTCAGTCTAGGGCGGACTTTATTCCATGAGATCCACACGGGATCTAATGGAATCTTCACAATCTACCAAAGAGGTGTTTTGCTGGCAATGTGGCTGGACCAAATCTATTGGCAAAACATAGTTGGAAAATTTGCCGGGAGGAAATTAATCCATGGAAGCAATGGTCTTTGGTAGATTGTGAGGATTCCATTAGATCCCGTGTGGATCTCATGGAATAAAGTCCGCCCTAGACTGACGAGGGCCATTAGCCCGAAACCATGGTCTCTAGGTGGACGCTTATCAGTTTGCCAAAGTTGGTGTTGTGGCTTTGTCACCGACCCATTGCCGCTAGTTGCGGCGACGGTCAATGGATGGCGTCAGATTCTGACGTTAATTTTGACTGGAGAGGCGACAATTGCTTCCATGGATTAATTTACTCCCGGCAAATTTTCCATCTATATATTTATATATTTCAATATATACTTGATATGCCCATATGTAATATAGTTATAGTATAACAATCAAAACTGTAGACATAATTAAACTCGCCAGTTTGGCCCATCATGTAATACAAAACGAAATAATAAAATTAGATTGAGTGACAGCCGGCGCCAGACAGAAGAAAGGTCTCCGATTACACTGTCGGTGTGAAAAAACAGTCGGATTATAGACAGTTCCCCTCTGGCTCTAGAATAGATCACACCCTCCTCGACAGGCGCTTGCCGCTCTCTCTGAGGTGATATCCAACACGCCTCGTCCTTTTGTGCAATCCCATTAAAGCTTGAACCCACTATGATCAATTTGGCTACAACGACTGCATCCAACCAACCAATCATACCACACTACACAGTCATCCGACAGGATAAACACATCACGACAGATAGACAACAGGATACTCTGTTCATCACCACAGAAAGCCCAAAGGATCACATACACCACTACATCTATGCTAAAATTTATTTTACATATTTTAAAATCGTATATATATGGTGAGGTATCCAGTCGACTTAATCTATGATGGGAGATCCTGTCGACTCTCGCTATACTGCGTTACCCGAGTGTCTCTCACTGTGGTGAAGTGACTATTTCTGGCCCTGTTGGAGGCTTATATATCTTTTCATAGAGGAAGCATTGGATTTCAGCGGATGCAACAAGGGCGTGGATCGGAGGAAGTGACATTGTATACTGGCATCGCCCTGACATCTTCTAGGCCTCGTTGGGAATTCTACATCTCGATTTTTGCTCTAGCTCAACTCATAATCTATTACTTAGTTTATTTATCCTCAGTTTGTACAAAGAACATTACATATGGTGATGTAATGACCCATGTCAATCATGCGTATAATTATTTATAGATGTGTTTCTATTATACAACATGAAAATATTGTTATAAATATTATAAAATATGGGGTTGTTGGTTTAAATTACCATATATACTAATTTTATATAGCCTAGTGGACATGGCATCTGCCCGTTAAGCAGAATACTGTGGGTTCGATTCCCATCCCTGGACACTTATTTTTCCGTTCATCATTACTCTTCACAATTCATCCTTTCATACTTCATCCCTAAGGATAGGAATAGTCGTTATTTCTTCTTAAAATAAATTAAGATTTTTCGTTCTGTAAAAAGAAACATTTGCGGTAAAAACTTGTTAAACGTCGTTCTATAACACAGGTTTACAAATTTTTTAAATGTTTTTGATGTTTGAGCATTTAAAATTCTTTTTGGGTAATCCAATGGCGCTGATTCCGAATCTGCTCTTAGTTTTTCTGTATGTCATCAAAATCTATAGATAATGACCATAAAGTGTATTTCACCAAAATAATATTTTCATAAATTAAATTGCCAAGTCATCATGAGTGCTTCGTAATTTTTACAATCATCACATCTCAAAGTTCTTCTAAAACATACGCCATTAACTTCATATAAAAATAAAATTTTGACAATTAAAATATATTATTATAATCATAGCCGCATTATATTGTATTATAAAATAATGTTATTGCAGTGAATTTTGCTTACATATTTTTTTTTTGCTTATCCCCAGTACACGTGGTACAGGCCATGATAATCATTATGGGTAGAGGTTGATGACTGCTTTCACTGTAAGTGCATCACATGTCTGCACATGTGAAAAGCAGTTCGACTTTGCACTCACAAATGTACCAGAGCCCCGTTTGGTTACTTGCACTCGCAAGAATCGGAGGCCATTGGAGCATTTTTTTTTAAATAGAAAAAAATGCCCAATGCGGGAATTGAACCCGGGTCGTAGCGGTGAAAAACGAACGGTTTAGACCATCCTTCCACCGACCCCCCCAATTTTTCTTATGAAAATATATGATGAGAAGTTTCCAACTATGTACAAAATCAGCAGACCAAGTCTATCTAGATGGAACGGTGTGAAGCCATTATTGTCACTTAAACTATTTGATTTATTGATGTGCTATCAAGCCAAGTAGCCCACATGGGACCATGTTTACGATCAGCACGACCTTGGTGACAAATTTATCCTCCAGACTGACTATAAACGGAGCCGTTTTAACTCCACAGTCTCTGCTTCCCCTCGTCTTTAATACCGTCCTTCTGTAACGGACTTAAGTCCCTTCTTAGTTACACCTGGCTTGTTTACTTCACGCCACTATAATCTATATGTTATGAAAAGAGAGCAATCCATTTTCAAATCTTTAGATAATAATAACGCCCCATCTATATATAACAAATGACAACAATAAGACCCGAATGTTTCACAATTAAATCAAACTTCTACTGTCCTTACTGCGGTGAAAAAAAATTGGGAGGGCTTGGCTCGTAAAAGCAGAATGATTCAATACAGTATTAGACTTCTAAAGTAGCGTCGTCTCGGAAGGTTCACCACTGATGAGCCAAGCCCTCCCAATATTTTTTCATCGCAGTAAGGACAGTAGAAGTTTGATTTATTTGTGAAAAGAAACATTCACGACTTAATGTTTTCATTTATTATTTATAGATGGCGCGTTATTGCTTTGTATTAATTTATGCCTAACTAGCTTTATCCTCATTGTTTGCGGAAGAGCATTGCTCGATGCAAATATTTAAATGTAATTCTACTGTCCTAAAAGCTTATGTCCATAGTTTTCTTAAATGCCATTTCTAAGATTCTACCCTTCAGTGAAGCATATAAAAGCAGAATGATCCAATACAGTATTAGAGCTCTAAAGTAACGGTCGAAGGGAAGGTTCACCACTGATGAGCCAAGCCCTCCCAATATTTTTTCATCGCAGTAAGGACAGTATAAGTTTGATTTATTTGTGAAACATTCGCGTCTTAATGTTCTCATTTGGTAGATAATAAAAAGGCATTTTAAAAAATATTCGAAAAAACCATATACAATATGTTTCCTTATTACAAAAACACCTCGAGCTTTCGAGTTCTTGCTCTTCAACAGGCAAAATTATAAAAATATTGTAGCAAAGTATTTATTATTTTATTAAGAGAGTATCATTTTTATATTTTTCTACTCTGTAAGCTTCCCTCATTGTGCTTATCTTTTGTTTATATTTCATAGTTTGTTTTTGCCTTAAATAAATTGCTGTCTCATCATGCTCCAGGAATCCGGGTTACTTCAAGAGAGAGAGAAGATAGAGCTGTTTCATCCTGAAGTTTGTCTTCCCTAATTTTCCACGTGGCAATATTTATTTAAGTAACCCAGGTTCCTGGAGCGTACAGAAGTCGCCAACTACCCGGGGTGGCAATATAAACCCATTCTTAGATTATAATTTTACCTGTTGAAGAGCGAGAGATCGAAAGCTCGCGGTGTTATTGTAATAAAGAAAGATATTGCGTAAGGTTTTTCGAATATCCTTCCTTATATCTATAAAATGAAATCCGAAATCGATGTTTGTTATCGCGTTGCGCAAAATCTACAGAATCAATCATTATGAAATTTCGCATGTAGGTAGCTAAATATTTCGTTTAACATATAGGCTATTAAAAAACTAAAAAGGTTAATGCGCTTTTTTTTTTAATATAAAATTAAAAAGCGTTAGTTGCAGCCTTTTACCGCTTGGCGGCGCACTGGTCGCGACGATAAATGAATTTGATTGGTTAATAATTTTACATGTATTTTGTTTACACGATTAATTTTTTTAAAAAGGTAAGATTATTTATATATATATATATTTTAACTATTTGGAGATAATATTAATCGATCGTTAACAAACTTATACGCCCCCGGAACCTGGGTTAATTAAAACTATATTGTGAAATTTCACACGTAGGCAGCTTAGGTTTTGGTTTAGCATTTAAGCTAAAAGTGCAAAAATTGCATTTCGAATCATTTTTTTTTTCTTTTTAGAAGGTAAGATTTTATTTAGTTATTTAGTAATATTTTTCAAATTAAATTAATTGGAAATATTCTTATTCTTATCTTTTTGTGGCGAGGCAAAAAGTACATCGTTTAATTTTAATTAATGTAAATGTAACGATCTACATTTTTTAAGCTAAGGTTTACTATTTGATTCTCATAAGGAATATTCTCCTATTTTAAGACAAATTGAAATTTAGAACAGTGTATTCTATATTTTTTCTTTCTTATATTTGGAGTAAGTATAAATTTTATTGAAGTTGCAATCTGCTTCATAACCACGGACGCGTTTCGGGCTGTTGGCCCTCATCAGCGTGGTGCAAGCTGTACCTCAACGACCCAAAAAAAAATTGGTCATTAAGGCATCCTGAAAAATCATGAAACGGGTAGTTAAGGCCAGAATTGCGTGAGGACGCTACACAATGTGAAAAAATAGTACAAATGTAACATTGTACTGGGATAAGGTGCATAAATTAAGAAAAAGGCATCTCCTTATCGTGCAACTGAAAGTTGCTGATTGCTGGCGCCATCTATCGGAATAAATATCAACTATTCTCGTTGATTTTTAAATATTCCAGAATTGGCCAAATACCCATTCTTGATTAATCAAGAAAAGCTAACCACGGACGCGTTTCGGACTGTTGGCCCTCATCAGCGTGGTGCAAGCTGTACCTCAACGACCAAAAAAATTGGTCATTAAGGCATCCTGAAAAAGGAGATGCCTTTTTCTTAATTTATGCACCTTATCCCAGCACAATGTTACATTTGTACTATTTTTTCACATTGTGTAGCGTCCTCACGCAATTCTGGCCTTAACTACCCGTTTCATGATTTTTCAGGATGCCTTAATGACCAATTTTTTTTTTTTGGTCGTTGAGGTACAGCCTTTACCACGCTGATGAGGGCCAACAGCCCGAAATGCGTCCGTGGTTATCTTTTCTTGATTAATTAAGAATGGGTATTTGGCCAATTCTGGAATAATTAAAAATCAACGAGAATAGTTGATATTTATTCCGATAGATGGCGCCAGCCTTCAGCAACTTTCAGTTGCACGATGAGGAGATGCCTTTTTCTTAATTTATGCACCTTATCCCAGTACAATGTTACATTTGTACTATTTTTTCACATTGTGTAGCGTCCTCACGCAATTCTGGCCTTAACTACCCGTTTCATGATTTTTCAGGATGCCTTAATGACCAATTTTTTTTTTTTGGTCGTTGAGGTACAGCCTTTACCACGCTGATGAGGGCCAACAGCCCGAAATGCGTCCGTGGTTATCTTTTCTTGATTAATTAAGAATGGGTATTTGGCCAATTCTGGAATAATTAAAAATCAACGAGAATAGTTGATATTTATTCCGATAGATGGCGCCAGCCTTCAGCAACTTTCAGTTGCACGATGAGGAGATGCCTTTTTCTTAATTTATGCACCTTATCCCAGTACAATGTTACATTTGTACTATTTTTTCACATTGTGTAGCGTCCTCACGCAATTCTGGCCTTAACTACCCGTTTCATGATTTTTCAGGATGCCTTAATGACCAATTTTTTTTGGTCGTTGAGGTATTTATTGTTGTTTTTCCCCGTTGGCCCGTTTTACCCCAGTTCTCGTATCATTCGCTTCCTAGTCGGCATACATGAATCCTGCCAAGAAGAAAAAGAAGGCCTACAAGCCCATCGTGAACGTCGCCGACCTGGAGAGGGAAGATGAGATGGTGATCTCACGCAACTGCAGCATCATGAGCTCCATTAGCCATCCTGCCCTGAAATCCCTGCATGAGGACCTGATCCGCTACATCGCCTCGCGGTCTGAAATGATCAAGGCCCTCGCTACCGAAGTAGAGAACCTCACTGACACCCTCGAGTCCTTCGCAGAGTTGGACGAAATTGAGGAGGCCAACAAGCCCAAGACTGCTTGCCGCGGCACTCAAACCTGCCCTGCTCCTTCCTGCAAGGAAACCAGCTCCCAGACTGACCCAATCAAGCCCGCCACTCCTGCTCCTGCTTCTCTCCCTGCCAAGAAGCCTGCCTCCACCTTACCTGCTCCTGCTCCAAACAAAAGGAAGCAGTCTGAGGCTCCCAACCCGCCTGCAAAGAGGACAAACCTGAATGGTCCTTAAAAACCTGCGCCTTCCCGCGTATCCAAGCCTGCGGCCGCCCAAGTGATCCTCCATGGAGAATATTTGGGGCCCACACAGTGGTCATCTCTGATGACCCACAGGCTGACCCAAGGGAGATGCTAAAAGCTTTCCGCGCTGCCCACACTCTCCCCCAAGGCGTTTGGGCCTCCCTGCACACCAAGGGGAAGCTGGTCCTCCACTCCAGTAATCCTAACACCATCCCTGAGGTGACAACCTCCCTGGCCAGCAAGTTGAATGGAATGAAGGTCCGCCAGCAGAAGGAGATCCTGCCACGGATCTGCCTCTTCAAAGTGGATGAGGAGACATCCAACTCCACAATTGAGGAGACCTTCCTGGAAACCGCTGCTGTTGGAAAACTTCCTGGGGACAAGGTGGTGCGCGTGGCGCATCGTTCTGCACCCAGAAGCGGGACCTGCACCGCCTTCATTGAGGTGGACCTCAAGACCTTTAGAGCCCTGGGCGTTCGCGGGAGAATCGTGGTTGATGGAGTAATCCTCAACTTCGAGGAGTCCATCCGCGCCCGTGTCTGCTTCCGCTGTTGTGGCTTCGGCCACAACTCTGCCCAATGCTCCAGAGCTCCTAAGTGCTTCCATTGCGGTCAAGACGGCCATGAAGGCCGCGCCTGCCCATCCATTGCTGACCAGCGCACCTCCAAATGTGCCAACCGCTGCTCCAAGGGCCTTCCTGACAAGCACGAAGCGAGAGCCTCAAGCTGCCCCATCCTGAAGTCTAGGGCCCTCAAGTTCTAGGCTTCAAGGACCTTCTGCCTCCAATTCCATCTGCCACTTCTACTGTATTCCTGGCCAATTCAATGCTCCTGCCTCACTGCACCTTGGCGCTGTTCCCCTGCTTGCCCAACGTTTCCACTACCCCCCACGAGGCATCTCAATGGTCAAAAATGTTTTCTCTAGGCATATCTGTGGCGCAGTAAAATTAATAAAATAATAAACAATACAATTAGCTGTTACTAGACGAATGGCCCGGGCAATGCCCGGGTTTTACCCGAGTGCGAATATATTTTAAAAACGTTTTAATTCAAATACTATTCGTTACAATTATAAATTGGCGCCATGGATGTCACTCTTGTGAAACGTCCCGTTCCAAACTGTGTGTTTTTAAAATGTTTTAACTATATATAATATAACGGTATAATAACGGTATAAAGAAATAATGAGCCTATAGCCTAGTGGTCATGGCATCTGCCCGGTAAGCGGAAGGTCGTGGGTTCGATTCCCATCCCTTGACCTTGTATACATCTTGCTTCCTAGGGTTGCCTAGAGTGGCCGCTATAGACAGGGTGGTCTGTATAGACAGGTGGATGTATCACAGCTGATAACAGGAATGTCTAGAGTGGTCGTTATAGACAGGGTTGTCTGTATAGACAGGTGTATGTATCACACTGCTGATAACAGGGTTGCCTAAAGTGACCGCTATAGACAGGGTGGTCTGTATAGACAGGTGAATGTAACACACTGATGATAACAGGGTTGCCTAAAGTGACCGCTATAGACAGGGTGGCCTGTATAGACAGGTGGATGTATCACACAGCTGATAACAGGGTTGTCTAGAGAGGCCGCTATAGACAGGTGTATGTATCACACAGCTGATAACAGGGTTATCTAGAATGGCCGCTATATACAGGGTGGTCTGTATAGACAGGTGTATGTATCACACTGCTGATAACAGGGTTGCCTAAAGTGACCGCTGTAGACAGGGTGGTCTGTATAGACAGGTGAATGTAACACGCTGATGATAACAGGGTTGCCTAAAGTGACCGCTATAGACAGGGTGGTCTGTATAGACAGGTGGATGTAACACACTGCTGATAACAGGGTTGTCTAGAGTGGTCGCTATAGACAGGGTGGTCTGTATAGACAGGTGTATGTATCACACTGCTGATAACAGGGTTGCCTAAAGTGACCGCTGTAGACAGGGTGGTTTGTATAGACAGGTGAATGTAACACACTGATGATAACAGGGTTGCCTAAAGTGACCGCTATAGACAGGGTGGTCTGTATAGACAGGTGGATGTAGCACACTGCTGATAACAGGGGTGTCTAGAGTGGCCGCTATAGACAGGGTGGTCTGTATAGACAGGTGGATGTAACACACTGCTGATAACAGGGTTGTCTAGAATGGCCGCTATAGACAGATGTATGTATCACAGCTGATAACAGGAATGTCTAGAGTGGTCGTTATAGACAGGGTTGTCTGTATAGACAGGTGTATGTATCACACTGCTGATAACAGGGTTGCCTAAAGTGACCGCTATAGACAGGGTGGTCTGTATAGACAGGTGAATGTAACACACTGATGATAACAGGGTTGCCTAAAGTGACCGCTATAGACAGGGTGGCCTGTATAGACAGGTGGATGTATCACACAGCTGATAACAGGGTTGTCTAGAGAGGCCGCTATAGACAGGTGTATGTATCACACAGCTGATAACAGGGTTATCTAGAATGGCCGCTATATACAGGGTGGTCTGTATAGACAGGTGTATGTATCACACTGCTGATAACAGGGTTGCCTAAAGTGACCGCTGTAGACAGGGTGGTCTGTATAGACAGGTGAATGTAACACGCTGATGATAACAGGGTTGCCTAAAGTGACCGCTATAGACAGGGTGGTCTGTATAGACAGGTGGATGTAACACACTGCTGATAACAGGGTTGTCTAGAGTGGTCGCTATAGACAGGGTGGTCTGTATAGACAGGTGTATGTATCACACTGCTGATAACAGGGTTGCCTAAAGTGACCGCTGTAGACAGGGTGGTTTGTATAGACAGGTGAATGTAACACACTGATGATAACAGGGTTGCCTAAAGTGACCGCTAAAGACAGGGTGGTCTGTATAGACAGGTGGATGTAGCACACTGCTGATAACAGGGGTGTCTAGAGTGGCCGCTATAGACAGGGTGGTCTGTATAGACAGGTGGATGTAACACACTGCTGATAACAGGGTTGTCTAGAATGGCCGCTATAGACAGATGTATGTATCACACAGCTGATAACAGGGTTGTCTAGAGGGGGGGCAGGGAGGCCACGTGTTCGCCGGCAGCCAATGGGCGCGCATTCTATCCGTGAACTTCAGACAGTGAACTTCAGACAGACAGAATAAGGCAATTATATAAGTAGATGTCCACGATATGTTGATACTTGTGTTTTAAATACTCCTTCATATTATAACTTTACAATTAAAAGTTTTATTAAAAGAGTATCATTTTTATGTTTATATTTTACTACTCTGTAAACTTTCCTCATTGCTTATCTTTTGTTTCCCATTCATAGTTTGTTCTTGCCTTGAATAAATTTCTGTGTCATCCCGAAATTTATCTTTCCTAATTTTCCACGTAGCAATATCAATTTAATAAAAAATCCTTTCATTTAGATATTTCGACCTTCATAAATGCGTAACATAGTCAAAGAAGGTAAAAATAAAGCAATCTTCTCTTTCTTGAAAATAAAGATACTTCGGCCAGTAAATCTTTTTATTATCTCGACGTTTCGAGAAAAATCTTTTGTCCTCGTCAGGAGCAAACAAACAAAAATATTTTGTTTGCTCCTGACGTAGCAAAAGATTTTTTTCGAAAGGTCGAGATAATAAAAAAGATTCACTGGCCGAAGTATCTTTAATTTGAAGAACTATGAATGACGGCCAGGCAGCCTCTATCTTTACGTTCTTCTCTTTCATTGTTAACGGTATTCCCAACTTTTCTGTTCAACTGTTAGTACAAGTAGACAAAGCTCCTGTGAGTGTTATCAGGGATTCAGAATCAGAAATTCATTCACCGTTGGTTAGAAAAAAAGTTTATTTATCAATTTATATGCATGTAAAATTATCTTATTCTTTTTAGCCATGCAAAACTATAGCAAGCAATACATATATGTAATAATTTGTTGAGGTTCTGTCTGTGATTAGGGATCCTGTCGACTAGCTGTAATATTGTGTTGAGATCCTGACGACTCTCTGTAATTATAGGTTGGTGTTTGGTAAGCCTGTTGTAGAACCTCGTCGACTCTCGCTATAAGTTGTGGCAACCGAGGGTCAAACCTGTAGTAACCGCGAGGGACAGTCAGGGGTGGAGAGTTTTCCCGTACCTCTCTGCACCTTGTAGGATCTTTAACAGTTCTCACAGGGTACAGGCAGTCGTGGTCGAGGCAGAGTGGAAAACTGGGGAATGTCCACACACACAAAACGAAGAGACACAGTTGAAAGAAAGTTCCTTGAATAGATAAAAAGCGAGCCAAGAGCAAAGATGGAGATAGAAGATTCCTTACTGTTTTACATGGTGAATGAGGGTGAACTTGGAGACAACCGGCGACGCGCTGATGGGGAACTGGACTGAACTGGCTGTTGCTACGCGGCCTTTTTATACGACCGCTCTGACTAAGAGAATTGGGTCATGCACGTGTCGATGGACACCGGACACTGGCGACAGACTGTCGGGGTCCAATCTATCTTTAGAAGTCACTTGTGATTCTCTCTTTGGCTCTTAACTTAGCTTTTAATCTATTATATTTTATTTATTCATCCTCAGTACATTACATCTGGAGATACAAGGACACACGTCAATTATGCGTATAATTAGTTCTGTATACAACATGACAATCTTGTTATAAAGATTATAATATATAGGGTTGTTGGTTTAAATTATCATAGATGGGCCCCGTGAGTGAAAGGGTTTATCCGGGTTTAAGCGGGTAAAGCCTCTCTAACACAGGTAAGTAATTAGAATTTATTTTAATTAATTAAAACTGTGAGGGGAAAGGGCTATAACAAGATGTTTATTTGGCTATATCTGAAAATTATAAAAATAAAACTTATGTTTAATTTAAAAGTTATGATATTCATTATAAAAGAGAACTGTAGATAAAACCTCTGTTTGCTAAAAATAATGATGATAAAAAAATGATGTTCTAAAAGATTGTTGGCGGGCGTTGGAAAGGGTTAGGGGTTGAAGAATATGCAATTGTAAGTGTTGCACAGACAATCAAATACTGAGATCCAGGTGCAAAGCGAGGATATAGACTTGTGCGTCTTCCTTGGCAATGTTTCACCTGTGATCCTGTATAAGGTTACAGTGCTTTGTCACAATTGTAAGGTTATTGGTTGAAAAGATGTTGAAGAAAAGAATTAATATGCTTGAAAGGGGTGGTAGGGCCATGCGATAAGTAGAATTGTTGTAGCGACAGTAAGTTGTCTGACTTGACTTGAAATCAAAGGTTGATTGTGGTCCGCTAGAGCTGAAAAAAATTGAAAATTGAAAAATGTGAACGCTTTGTGCATGCGTTGGTGATGTGCTCTGCGGATGATTGAAATAAACTTTTGAAACGTGTTCAGACCAAAAAGTTGAGACTTGTACTTCTGGGGAACGGTGTTTTCAAAGAGTTTGTTGAATTACGAAATCAAAAGAAAAATTGTCAAGCAGTACTGTCGTTTCTAGCAATGGCTGAAATAGGTAGTGAGAAAGTATAGGGAATTAGTTAAAGAATATGATTGTTGAAAACGATTGTTGTAGATGCCCGATAGTTGATGATAAACATTGTCATATAATAAAGTTATTTAAACAAAAATATAGTGAATAAAAAGATAGAAATATGATTGCGGATAACAACAGTATAAGGGGATAAAATCAAACATGTAATATACAAAAGACATAATAATGAATTAGCACAATATAAAAGATATAATAATTAGAATTAGTAATATATAAAAGATATAATAATGAATTAGCAAAATATAAAATATATAATAATTAGATAAATGTTAAGTAGTAACAAATGGAGCAAAAAATGTCTCTTTTGAAGAAAAGTTAAAAGAAAATAAAAAATATTCGTTCCTGAAAAAAAAAAAGAAAGGAACATATTCACACAATGTCTAGGTGTAGGTCCAAGATTATTGGTGTCTTTAGTTTGACCTATGGGGAGGCAATGTGGCCCTATGTCGCTTTGGTCCGGTCTGAGAAGTTGGTCTTTGCCAGATCTTCCCGATTATATTATGTGAGACCAGACGGGGAACGATCTTGATCCCTAAAAATGATGTAGTGTAGTGGAAGATGGGGACTTTGGATACATGAAGTGTATAGTGCATGTCTTAGGCGCTAAAAAAGATTGCAGAGCGTTTTATACAGTTTGGTCTGCAAAATTTTTAGGTGAGCCTACCCAAACGCCGGCTTGTTACGCTTGGGAAAAAATCATTTAAACTATTAATTTAACAGATCCTTTTTCCATGTAACATTGCGTTACCTATGGAGAAATGAGAGGTTAAATTCTTTTTTATTCCTAACGAATGAGCCGGTAATGTTGTGTTTGTTCATATTAAAAGCGTACCCAAAAGTCATATAATTGAATGATTGTTCTTTTGCGTCAAAAAAAAATTCCACACTGGGCGTGCAAACACTGTAAAAGTTGTAAAACACACGATGATAATTAAAGATATAAAGTTTAATGATATTTTAATATTAAAGTTCAAATTAATAAGTAAATTGGGTAATGATTGGTAAGTCAATGTTATAAGTGCTGCAATCTATCCGTCCCGCGAGTTGGATCACGTGTTTCTAGTACAGGCGAACTGGAATTGGAGGTGTCATGTCAACATGGCGGCTGTAACTGGAGATGTCAACATAGCGGCCATAATTGTTGTTCTTTCCGACGCAGCGGTCGTCATCTCCTGATTTATGTTGCTTACACAAAGTAATAGGACGTATTAGGTTATTTAATTGGGTATTTGAAAGATATAGTTTTCTCGGTGTTCGCAAGCGTTGTGTCTCGACGATGTTGCGGACTTAATAAAAATGTTATTCAATGATGTCAGGTTTAGATGTGAATAAAAGTGCGACTTCAACGTAGACACGCTTTGGTGAGGTGTCACAGGCATGAAGGCGTCTTGGGCCTGTTAAGTGAGAAAATTGTTGTGGTGCGCTGTGTAACACTAGTGGGTGTTGTATGGAAAGGTGCCACGTGAAGTCTTCGTTTTTGGGTACAGCATCTATCTAGTTTCCGAATAAATAACAAATTTATTAGTCATGGGTGGTTGTTGTACGAAACACATCGAGAATTTTCAGATTGTTATAGAGGTGGCATGTTTATTGCGAATTCTTTTGTTCGCGCCAATATGGAGCTCGTGTGGCTCGAAATTGGACGTGTTAAATTGCGCGTTAATAGATGTGGCCAATTGGAGAAAGTAAGGTGGGAATGTGTTGAAGTTCGTTCCGAGGGATGTGTGAATTATTAATAATTATGCATGTAAAAAGAAAAGGACGAGGGAGTGTAGCTATGCTGGAATTTTTAACTTGTTTTGGGGAAGGACAGTTACATTTCTAGTTGTGCTTTTGAAGATATTGTATCTTTCGATTTTTGTATTTTTTTAAAAAATGCGTTTCACCTATGTTTATTAAAATTTGAACATTTTTTTTTTTTTTTTAAATCGTTGCTTATGGTAGTGCAAAAATTATCCTTGTAAAAGAGAAAGGCGTGATAGTGACTTATAAATTGAATGGGGCGTGTACATAAAATAGTGAACATAACAATGATTTTTTGCAAAGTTTTGTGTATTTAATTAAGACATTGGTGTTTTTTAGTATAAAAATAAGGTATTAAAAAAAACACACAAATAAGTTTAGAATTATGATTCGAGTAATTTAAATATAATATGAGTTTTTTAATGTAAAATTGAAAGTAATGAATTAAAATTTAAAAGTTGCTTAAAATAAAGTAAAAAATGATAAATGAGGGTGTACAATATTTAAAATTTGAATTGAAATGCTATAAAAATGGTAAAATTTGATTTAAAAATAATTACAGTAAAAATAAACATTATATTTATGGAAAATCAAGTTGTTAGCATGAAGAGAGAGTTAAGTAGATTTTTTAAAAACTCACAGTTTTTATGATTGTTCAGTCAGGAGACTTGGTCTTTGGTTGTTGTCCTGATGACGTGGAAGGCGTCCCATGTAGAGCTTGTAGAAGCTTGTGACTTCTGTTTGGCGATGGTGGCTTGTCGTCTGGATGGTTGTGTTGTAAGGTCGAAGGTGGGTAACTTCTCACCGGCTTATTTTGCGGGATGTTCGGCTGTGTCGTTGAGGGGAAGATTGCTTGGTCGATTTGTTGGAATGGCGTGCTTGTTCCTCCATCTTGCTTCTTGGCTCTTTTCTATCTATCTGGACAGTCTTTTTACCTTCTTCGTTGTGGTCTCCTTCGTTGTGGTAATCCTGTCGACTATCTGTAATAATTTGTTGAGGTTCTGTCTGTGATTAGGGATCCTGTCGACTAGCTGTAATATTGTGTTGAGATCCTGACGACTCTCTGTAATTATAGGTTGGTGTTTGGTAAGCCTGTTGTAGAACCTCGTCGACTCTCGCTATAAGTTGTGGCAACCGAGGGTCAAACCTGTAGTAACCGCGAGGGACAGTCAGGGGTGGAGAGTTTTCCCGTACCTCTCTGCACCTTGTAGGATCTTTAACAGTTCTCACAGGGTACAGGCAGTCGTGGTCGAGGCAGAGTGGAAAACTGGGGAATGTCCACACACACAAAACGAAGAGACACAGTTGAAAGAAAGTTCCTTGAATAGATAAAAAGCGAGCCAAGAGCAAAGATGGAGATAGAAGATTCCTTACTGTTTTACATGGTGAATGAGGGTGAACTTGGAGACAACCGGCGACGCGCTGATGGGGAACTGGACTGAACTGGCTGTTGCTACGCGGCCTTTTTATACGACCGCTCTGACTAAGAGAATTGGGTCATGCACGTGTCGATGGACACCGGACACTGGCGACAGACTGTCGGGGTCCAATCTATCTTTAGAAGTCACTTGTGATTCTCTCTTTGGCTCTTAACTTAGCTTTTAATCTATTATATTTTATTTATTCATCCTCAGTACATTACATCTGGAGATACAAGGACACACGTCAATTATGCGTATAATTAGTTCTGTATACAACATGACAATCTTGTTATAAAGATTATAATATATAGGGTTGTTGGTTTAAATTATCATATATATAGTATTATTTCTATTTAAAATATTTACTCATTTTCATTTACATTTCATATAATAATTTAGTTTTTTTATTTAATTAAAGAAAAATTAATCTATACACTATAATTATATTATAACAAATTTTTCAGCTGCTACACTCCCCTCTCTGACAATGAATCAGAAGCTTGGAAATCTTTGCCTTTGAATTTTTTTATATGTTTTTTTTTTTAATATTATATTTTGTAATAATACTTATATAAATATTTTTCGAGAACTCTTTAAGTTGAAGTGATTAATCCAACATTATACAAATACTACAGATAGTTCTAAAATATAATATGTAGATATATATTAGTTGATTTCTGTTCCACTAGATGGCGCTCTACGATCTAAAAAGCTCATGTGCTCGTGTTCAAGATATGCCTTTTTTAAATTTAAATATATACTGTAGTATAAAAACCTCCCATTTTACATGTACATTGTATTCAACAAATAAAGTCAACCTACAGACAACCCAGACAGAGACGGGCGAGTAAAGTCCGGTCACTTGAGACACCAGCGACATTCCAAGGTGCGACCACTGGGGCCCGTTAGTTAACACCTCGGGACTATTAAGACAGTTGGGGATTATGTGCGACACTAACGGCCGCCCGGCTGCGCCGGTCCCGTCTCTCTCTCTGGTTGCCTGGGTATTTCTTTCAACTTGTGATGTCCTTATTTATTTTCACCACCTCTTATTACCATATATATATATATATACAGTTCTGTATATATAAATTACATAAATTTTATACAAGCATATTATAGTTACTCAGATATTATTCGAATATGTAAAAAAAAGCTGTTTGGCCAAAGAGATATATATATATATATATATATTTATTATTATTTGCCCAAAAAGATAGTTTTCCTTAATCGACATTCAATTTTAATTAAAAAGGAATTTATGTCAAGAATTTTTTTTTGTTTGTTTTAGAATTTACAAAAAAAAAAATCAAGACGCAAAATGTTATAAGAGTATAGATGTATTAAACAAATAAAAATGTTTCCGGAGATGAGTATCTTTTTATTTTAAAACCATCTCAAGCTTTCGGGTATCTCTGTCTTTCTATAGGAGAACTTATACAATGAATAAAACGACGTTGCGAATGGCATCAGGCGGCGTTTTATTCATTGTATGTGTTCTCCTGTAGAAGAGCAGAGATACCCGAAAGTTTGAGACAATTTTAAAATAAAAATAAACTCATCTCCGGAAACCTTGTTATTTGTTTAATTAATGTCCATGAGATTTAAATCAATTGAAATATAGATGCGTGAGTGTAAATAAAAAACACTGAGGAATATAAGCTCTGCAATGGATTGACGCAGCTTGAGAAACCCAGCAGACGATGACTAAGCATCCAAGGAATGCAGACGAAAGTAAATAATTGGTTCTAAATGCCCCCAATGGGCGGCCATCTTGCCAGATATCGATCCAGACGATGGAGGAGTCGTTTGGTTCTCTATAGCTATGGACATCTTTTGGCACATTTCATAAATATTTTAAGTTATATGAAAATACATGGAGGTGAAAACATATCGCTTTCTCTGTTACAAATATTTATTTTTGTTGTTTAAGTTTTTATTCTGTTCGATTTATTTTTGACACTTTCTAGAAATTTGTCGAATAGTGGTTAAATTTAGTATGTCATATATATAAAGAATATGTAAATATAATAGTTGATTTCTCTCTCTGAATTTCTATATTATCCATAAATATACTATTTTCAATTAAAAATACATATATTGGAACAAAATATCATTTATTTTACCAATATTTCAGTTGGCTGAACGCCAACCTTTTTCAAGGTATTATAACATATTAATGTGTAATGAAAAAGGCATCCCCTTATCGTGCAACTGAAAGTTGCTGATGGCTTGCGCCATCTATCGGAATAAATATCAACTCCAGAATTGGCCAATTACCCATTCTTGATTAATCAAGAAAAGCTAACCACGTACGCGTTTCGGGCTGTTGACATGTAAGTTATATATATATATATATATATATATATATATTGTGTATGCACCTTATCCCAGTACAATATTACATTTGTACTATTTTTTCATATTAATGTGTGTCAACAACAAAATCAGCGCCACATAACGTCAATAGAATTAAGTTGAATTTTTTTTTTGCCTATATTCAATTGGAAGAAAAAAAAAGATATATATATAAAATATGAAATTTCGAAACTATAATAGACGCGTATGATTCTTTAAAAAATTAAACAATTTCTACTGCCTTTACTGTAATGGAAAAATTAATGGGAGGGCCTGGCTCACCACTGATGAGACAGGCCCTCCCATTAATTTTTCCATTGCAGTAAGGGCAGTAGAAATTGTTACATTTTTTAAAGAATCTAACGCATCTTAATTGTTTCGAAATTTCATAACAGATGGCGCGCTAATGCATCATAATTTATAAGTATTATGGACAAAATATATTTAGTAAAATATGGGTGTGAATATTTTTAATATTAAAAATAACGCCTATTTTATATTTACAATTATTTGTATTATGTGTAAAATATTTTTGTATATAAAATAAAATGAAAATATATTATATTTTGATATGCCTTTTTAATTAAAGATCTATTTATGGATTGCTCTATTTTCAAAACAATAATTACTCTATATTATGAAAAATGCATCGCCTGAAATGAAATTTTCTAATATCATACGTCATTTATTGAGTAAACATTGATTTAATTTTCTTACAAAGTTTTTCTGACCAAAACAACTTTCTTTATAAATACGGAGAAAACGATAACATACGCATTTTAGCCTGTTGGCTCTCTTTATGGTCTGGTCAATTCTTTTATCCTAATTCCTTTTATTCTATTTCTAGCCGAATGACCCGGGCAACGCCCGTGTTTTACCCGATTGAATGTTTTGATTCAAATACTATTTGTTACAATTATAAATTGGCGCCTTAATTAATTGCATATGTTAGTTAATAACTATAGCCTATGTGCTTTATCTGTCTATGTACTGTTGGCTTCCGTAGGCGTCTCTTACTGGGAAAAAGAAAGAGAGGATTCCATTTGGTTATTATCTAATATATGCATTTATTTAGGGAGCGACCCGCTCCAACACAATAGTTAAATGGCGAGTGGGGGGGGGCAAAGGTGTCGTGACCGTAGCCAACCAATAGGAGGTGGCCATTCCAAAAAAAAAAAGCAAACGGTGACAGAGATGACTGATTAAGAATGACGCTCGTAACTGTATATAGAATTCAGTATTTCGACGGTCGCTAGACGAGTGCTATAAAACCGTCGATTTTAACAGCAACGAATTGGGATCGAATTCGACATCGGTACTTTTTTTTCTGAAGAAAAAATGCTTTAATGGTCACCGATTCTTTCAAAGGTTAAACTGCATCTATGAGTGCCTGTAACCAAACAGGTGACTTTCTCAAATTTGTAATTGCTAAGGTGGAGCTCCTTCTACATGTGTAGATATGTAGTGTACTTACTATTTGTTTGATTTATTAAATACTAGCCGAATGACCCGGGCAACGCCCGGGTTTTACCCGATTAAATGCTTTTATTCAAATACTATTCGTTACAATAATAAATTGGCGCCGTGGATGTCATTATTGTGTAATATATAAATGAGTTTTAAAAATTGTAAAAAAAAAAATTGCAATGGCCGGGAATCGAACCCTAGGCCGCCCGCGTGGCAGGCGAGCATTCTACCACTGAACCACCGATGGTTATAAGAAATGGCCATATTTGGGTATTTATTCCAATTACAAAAGCAAACGGTGACAGAATTGATTATTAAGAATTGTTGCTTGATGACTCTGATAACTGTATATATTAATTTTGTTCCTATATTACACTTAAGAGGCTAGAAAATTAGCCTATTGCAAATGCGACTGGATAATTAAAAAATGATTCAATATAAAAATACATAATACAATCGAAACAATTCTCTTACAGATAAAATTGTCCATTACAGAACAAAGAGATCAAATGCAATAGGTTCCTATAATACGAAGATATTAAAAAGTACACTATTTTTATACAATTCATAAATTATTTTATAGAAGATAACAAATAAAATGTTTGAAAATAAAAAATCGAATATCTGTTCCCTGATATTTGGTCAACCAAATTTCTTTATAAATCAAGAAAGGCCATCCACGAATTGGGTTGGCCAAATATCAGGTAACAAGGTAAATCAATGTTTAGTTGATTTCTGTTCCACTAGATGGCGCTCTGCTATCTGAAAAACACATGTATTCCTGATCAGGATATGCCATTTATATTTTTAATATCACCACCTGACCTTTATATTTTTTATTTTTCTATTGTTATTTCACACATATATATGTGAAAAATAGTACAAATGTGATATTGTACTGGGATAAAGTGCATAATTATGAAAAAAAGGCATCGAATTTCATGCTCAAGAGACACCGCACGCTGATTGGCTGATCAAGGTCACGTGAAAGTAAAAACATAATCATAGTGGGAATAAAAAGGACATATGAACACTAAGTCGTATTTTATAGTAGATGTTTTTATATTATCAACACACGAGTCAACACATTAGTCAAAAATGCTTTCTCGTCATCTCTGTGGCGCAGTAAATTATTAAAATAATAAACAATTCAATTAGCTGTTGTGTCCACGATCTGGTGGTTGGGTTACCTCTTTGTAACGCAATAATAGAAACATAAGGCAAGGGGGCGTCACTATATATATATTATAAACAAAAAAGGCATATCCTGACCAGGAGCACATGTGATTTCCAGAAGGCAGAGCGCCATCTGGTGGAACAGAACTCAACTAAACATTGATTTAGCCTGTTCCCTGATATTTGGTCAACCAAATTCCTTTATAAATCAAGAAAGGCCATCCAGGAATTGGGTTGGCCAAATATCAGGCAACAAGGTAAATCAATGTTTAGTTGATTTCTGTTCCACTAGATGGCGCTCTGCTATCTGAAAAACACATGTGCTCCTGATCAGGAAATGCCTTTTTTATTTTTAATATCACCACCTGACCTTTATATTTTTATTTTTCTATTGTTATTACACATATATAAATATATACTAGCCGAATGACCCGGGAAACGCCCGGGTTTTTATTCAAATACTATTCGTTGCAATTATAAATTGGCGCCGTGGATGTCACTCTTGTGAAACGTCCCGCTCCAAACTTTACATGTACATTAGGTCAGCTGATATTACCTCCCATCTTCACCGCTAGAGGCGCTGCTGGAGAGTGAAAGAGCAAATACATACATACATACACTGATCTTTATATATATAGGGATAATAATAATATAAATGAGTTTTATAATTGTAAAAAAAAATGCATCGGCAGGGAATCGAACCCGGGCCGCCCGCGTGGAAGGCGAGCATTCTACCGCATTGTACTGGGATAAGGTGCATAATTATGAAAAAAGGCATCTCTTTATCGTGCAACTGAAAGTTCTTGATGGCTTGAGCCATCTATCGGAATAAATATCAACTATTTTCGTTGATTTTTAATTATTCCAGAATTGGCCAAACCTCACATTTGTACTATTTTTTCACATTATGTCGCGGTCTCACGCAATTCTGGCCTTAACTACCCGTTACATGATTTTTCAGGATGCCTTGAATGACCAGAGTTTTGGTCGTTGAGGTACAGCTTGCACCACGCTAATGAGGGCCAACAGCCCGAAACGCGTCCGTGGTTAGCTTTTCTTGATTAATCAAAAATGGGTATTTGGCTAATTCTGGAATAATTAAAAATCAACGAGAATAGTTGATATTTATTCCGATAGATGGCGCAAACCATCAGCAACATTCAGTTGCACGATAAGGAGATGCCTTTTTCATAATTGTGCACCTTATCCCAGTACAATATCACATTTGTACTATTTTTTACATTGTTCGCGGTCTCACGCAATTCTGGCCTTAACTACCCGTTTCATGATTTTTCAGGATGCCTTGAATGACCAGTTTTTTGGTCGTTGAGGTACAGCTTGCACCACGCTGATGTGGGCCTACAGCCCGAAACGCGTCCGTGGTTAGCTTTTCTTGATTAATCAAGAATGGGTATTTGGCCAATTCTGGAATAATTAAAAATCAACGAGAATAGTTGATATTTATTCCGATTGATGTCGCAAGCCATCAGCAACTTTCAGTTGCACGATAAGGAGATGTATTTTTTCATATATATATATATATATGTGTGTGTGTGTAGTAATATTCATCAATATACACTAGAATTACATATATACTATAATTATAAATAATGTAGCAATCCCAAAATGTAGGTACAATTCAGGACGCCAGCTTGGCCATCATGTAATGCAAAACAAGATAATAAAGTTTTATTGAGAGTCCGCCGCGCCCAAGACAGGACGGGGTTCTATTTCAGAAGTCGCTAGTTTGTTCTACTTCATCCTGCCTGCCAATAAACAGTCGGATAACAACATTTTTTTAAATGTAGATTACACCCTCTTGGACCTTGTCCGTGTCTACGGAGCTGGCCTCTCTTCTAAGTGACATCCGACCTGCCTCGTCCTTTTGTGTTACCCATTGACGCCTGAAACCACTCTGACCACGGACCACACGACTTCAAGTACTTGTGGTACCACAATCTATCAGCCGAGAGAATAACCTGCCTACTACATATATATATATGTAAAAATTAAAAAGGCATATCCTGACCAGGAGCACATGTGCTTTTCTTGATAAATCAAGAAATTGTTTTGGCCAAATATCAGGGAACAGGCTAAATCAATGTTTAATTGATTTCTGTTTCACCAGATGGCGCTCTGCCTTCTGTAAAGCACATGTGCTCCTGGTCAGGATATGCCATTTTTATTTTTGATATATATGTATGTGGTGATTTGCAAGCAGTCGTGGGTTGTGTGGCAAATAGTAAGGTGCACACAGGAAATAGGATTCAGGAGCAAACACCCGTGAAGAGTAGATCGGAGAAGAAAGAGAAGTTACGAAGTCCACCCTGGGCACTTCCTTTCCCTGAGCTCGAGTATTGAGTTTCTCCAAGAGCTGATCTTTTCGGGCGACATGATATCCGAAATTCTAAGAAAATATTTTCACAAAAATATCCCATGAGGTATTTTTCTGCTAAATATTTTCGTACCATATGTGTGCTGTTCCTTGGAGGAAAAAGAATAAACATTTGCGAGGCACATTGAGTCATCCCAGCAGTTGTAACGAAGAACACGATGGTATTCTTTTAAAATATTTTCTGGATCCTGGTTGTGTTCTCCTGTAAAGAAAGAAGGATTTCTGTAAGATTGAAAATGGCACTCACCCTTATATGTTTGGCATTCTTGATCCATGATAAAGTAAAGCAAGAAACCCACTCTCGGAAGCCATTTTGTGTATTATATATATATCTACTTATATATTTGCCTTATTCTGTCTGAAGCTCACGGATAGAATGCGCGCCCATTGGCTGCCGGCGAACACGTGTCCTCCCTGCCCCCCTCTAGACAACCTACATACACCTGTCTATATAGACCACCCTGTCTAAAGCGGTCACTTTAGGCAACCCTGTTATCAGCAGTGTGATACATACACCTGTCTATACAGACCACCCTGGCTATTGCGGCCACTCTAGGCAACCCTGTTATCAGCTGTGTGATACATCCACCTGTCCATACAGACCACCCTGACTGTAGCGGCCACTCTAGGCAACCCTAGGAAGCAAGATGTATACAAGGTGTAGACAAGATGAAGATCTAGATGAAGATTAAAACGTTTTTAAAATATATTCGCACTCGGGTAAAACCCGGGCGTTGCCCGGGCCATTCGTCTAGTATATATATAACCGATTCACCGATTCCATTCTATTTTTAAATCCTGAAAACCATCTAAATGTGGTGGGCCTATTTACATTTTCATTTCCAAATGCTGATTTCAACAAATCTAAAGTTTCTGAAGCCGATTTCCCAATTTTGTAGCAAAATTTAATACAAATTCGTTGTTCGAATTTTCTATCCATTACAAATTAGAAGTTATTATGCAAGGCGTTCTTTTTACAAGCTTACAATTTATCGACTGCGCGCGCAATCACGTTATGTGATATACTGCAGTGTAGCTGAAGCTTTCTATTTTTTTAATAGACTTTTTAAAAAATTATCATTTCATTTTTTCTTTGTTTTTGACCGGTCTCATTATTTATTGGACACACCTTGTAAGTGTTTTGGAAGATTGAATACTGAAATGTATTTACAGGGATCGGTAGATATGTGTCTACAGAGATTGTTTATTGTACCGCAGGTTCCGTGGTAGTGCGGTAGTGGACCCGCTGGACAACCTGCACTACTACTGGCTGGCGGTAGTGAGCGCTGCCTTCGTCTACAACATCGTGATGATCATTGGTCGCGCCGTCTTCTGGGAGCTGCACAACCTCAGTCCGGGGACCTGGTACACTCTGGACTACCTCTGTGACCTCATCTACCTGATGGACATGGGCTTCAACGCCCGCACGGGTGAGTGCTAACTGTATCTACCTGATGGACATGGGCTTCAACGCTCGCACGGGTGAGTGCTGAGTGTAACTACCTGATGGACATGGGCTTCAACGCCCGCACGGGTGAGTGCTGAGTGTATCTACCTAATGCACATGGGCTTCAACGCCATCACGGGTGAGTGGTGTATCTACCTGATGGACATCATGGGCTTCAACGCTCGCACGGGTGAGTGGTGTATCTACCTGATGGACATCATGGGCTTCAACGCTCGCACGGGTGAGTGGTGTATCTACCTGATGGACATCATGGGCTTCAACGCTCGCACGGGTGAGTGGTGTATCTACCTGATGGACATCATGGGCTTCAACGCTCGCACGGGTGAGTGGTGTATCTACCTGATGGACACGGGCTTCAACGCCCGCACGGGTGAGTTCTGAGTGTATCTACCTAATGTACATGGGCTTCAACGCCATCACGGGTGAGTGGTGTATCTACCTGATGGACATCATGGGCTTCAACGCTCGCACGGGTGAGTGGTGTATCTACCTGATGGAAACGGGCTTCAACGCCCGCACGGGTAAGTGCTGAGTGTATCTACCTGATGTACATGGGCTTCAACGCCCGCACGGGAGAGTGGTGTACCTACCTGATGTACATCATGGGCTTCAACGCTCGCACGGGTGAGTGGTATACCTACCTGATGTATATCATGGGCTTCAACGCTCGCACGGGTGAGTGGTGTACCTACCTGATGGACATCATGGGCTTCAACGCTCGCACGGGTGAGTGCTGAGTGTAACTATGCGCTATTGTTATTAAGCGGTTAAAAGAAAATCTTCCATAATCTCCTGGTATTTTATAATATAAAAATATTGTTAATCTTTTTCGTTTTAATGCATTTTCAAAATTCATAAATACTTTAATTTCGTATTTAATTTATGAAGATCGCACTACCATCATGGACAAAACTTAAGGAAGTTGTACCTTTTAACATATATATCGGGATTCAGACAATAACTCTGAAAGATATTACAGTGACCTGTATTGAAGACACACGAGATAACCAAGTGTGAACAAAATTCACTCTGTCTCTTTCAAAAAGAGAGACGACCGGCGACATTAAAGACTTTCCACTTCCTTAAGTTTTGTCTATGAATATATACATATATCGGGATACCTTCTTTTTAACTTTCTTTGAATGGTCGTTCAAGAGAGGTTGTTGGTTATCAATAAAGGTCGCTCATAGGAGGTGGTACAATAGAGTCTCTAGATTATAAATATATCCGAAATTCTAAACAAGTTGATGAGAATTCTCACAAAACTTCAAGAACTCAATTCGATTTCCCATAACGTAAATAAAACATTTAAAACCTAGGAAAAATATGATTAAATATAAAATTCAATTTAAGAATGTGTGTGCAGAAAATATTGCTCGAGGCTTTCTAAAGTTGAGAATTAAACCAAGAAACTAAATGTGAGAGGCCGAGTGAAATAATCCAATTAAATTTAAAAGGTTTGCTGCCTTGACTAATGTTCTTGTCCCTACTCCATGAAATATTTATCATTTACATTTTTGCCTGTTGGGCTAAAGGATAATTGGTGTAGTGGTAAAGGTCGCTTCTTAGGGTTACTAGGTCACGGGTACGAATCCGTATCAAGGTAGTTTTTTTTTCATTATTTTCTAACATAATCGTTGTATGGAAATATTTAGAATTGAAGAAATTTTATGTATTTTCTTGGTATTTGTTGTATGTATTAGTTGATATTTATTCCGATAGATGGCGCAAGCCATCAGCAACTTTCAGTTGCACGATAAGGAGATGCCCTTTTCTTAATTTATGCACCTTATCCCAGTACAATATTACATTTGTACTATTTTTTTCACATTGTGTAGCGTTCTCACGCAATTCTGGCCTTAACTACCCGTTTCATGATTTTCAGGATGCCTTAATGACCAATTTTTTGGTCGTTGAGGTACAGCTTGCCCCACGCTGATGAGGGCCAACAGCCCGAAATGCGTCCGTGGTTAGCTTTTCTTGATTAATCAAGAATGGGTATTTGGCCAATTCTCGGGAATATATAAAAATCAACGATAATAGTTTATATTTATTCCGATAGATGGCGCAAGCCATCAGCAACTTTCAGTTGCACGATAAGGAGATGCCTTTTTCTTAATTTATGTATTTTATTACTAATGTGCTACTCTTTCAATAGTTTTCTTCTTCTTTCTTATTTCTACTCAATCATATTAGGGTATCAAGCCTGTAGAGCTGATGGTGTGGTTGAAGTAGAATGCCTTTGTCATTAAGACTGGGACCACTAGTCAGTAGCAGGCCATTGACTCAGCTCCAATATGAAATGGCCGCCTCTGACATGAGGTACAGACGCCATGTACAGCCGCTCCTAACATGGAGTAAAAACGCTGATCATCCTGTATCCCTGGATTAGGAGCCCTTACAGGGTATTATCAGCCGGACCAGCTGAGTCCAGGTTTTTTAGCAAGCTTGTTACTGCTCGCCTTCCTCCTTTCAATAGGAGTTGATTTTTAATATAAATCATCAAAATTATTGCGATGATAGAAAGTATTGGATGAGAGGGCTTAGCTCATCAATGGTAAAATCTCTCAGCAGTTTCGCCAAATTATTCTATAGATCGCTCTACTATTGTATTGGATTGTATATTTATGTAAGTCAAGGTTGCGCTGTCCCTTTTACAGAGCAGTAAACAGAAAAAAAAGAAATTAGTTTCATCGTTTTCTCCTCCACTAAGTGATGGTGATTGATCATAGTGAGGATATCGTTGTAAGCCGACAATGAGAGAGGAGAATCTGTATAAGACTGGTGTCTTAATAAAGGCTTTGTGTGTGTAAACATATATTATATCATGGGGATATCATTGCAAGCCGGCAATGAGAGAGTAGAATCTGTATAAGACTGGTGTCTTAATAAAGACTCTGTGTGTGTTTAAACATATATTATATCATGGGGATATCATTGCAAGCCGGCAATGAGAGAGTAGAATCTGTATAAGACTGGTGTCTTAATAAAGACTCTGTGTGTGTGTAAACATATATTATATCATGGGGATATCATTGCAAGCCGGCAATGAGAGAGTAGAATCTGTATAAGACTGGTGTCTTAATAAAGGCTTTGTGTGTGTAAACATATATTATATCATGGGGATATCATTGCAAGCCGGCAATGAGAGAGGAGAATCTGTATAAGACTGGTGTCTTAATAAAGACTCTGTGTGTGTGTAAACATATATTATATCATGGGGATATCATTGCAAGCCGGCAATGAGAGAGGAGAATCTGTATAAGACTGGTGTCTTAATAAAGACTCTGTGTGTTGTGTATTTATGTACGTCTTCTATTTCAATAGATAATATTCAGGGAAATATATGGGGAGTTGGTGGAATGGATAAACTACCGATTTTAGATAGCCACGATTCGGGTTCAAATCCCCCCTAGATTGCTCTTTTTGAGCGGTACCTAATAAAGTGGTTGTGGAACAAGAACAAGATACTATTTCTATTTACACTAAAGATATAGCATCTATTGGCACAGTGAAGGAACCACGATGCTTCTGCGGAGGTGAAATTCAAGACTCGAAACATCTACTTCTGGAATGCTTAATTTTTCGAGATTATAGGGAAAGAAAATTTGGTGGCATCGGAGAGCTATATGAATTCGTAGATGAGAAAAGAACATATAAAAATGTTAATCAATTTTGTAGATATATATACAACTATCTTTTGAACTGGGAAAGAGAGAGAAGGTAATTTTGAAGGAATTGCTTTTGTATGTTTGTCTTTTTCTTCTTTCTCCTTGTATATAGCCAATTTGTTATGATGTTAGAAATGTATTGAGGCAAATATCCCTGAGTTTGGGATATCGCGTTATAGGATGTTAATTAAGTTAAGTTAATTGAAGATATATACAATTAATATATAACAATTATATCATTTTTCTCTCTCATATAGGTTTTAGAGTTTAATATTTATAGTAAATCTCTTTAAAGGTTTAATTGAGATATTTCAAAATAGTATGTGTCAGAACACATTATCACTGATATTAAAAAGGTGCTAGGGGGTCAAAAGAAAGATAATTTACTAAGCCAAAAGATTTTTTGGGAAGAAGAAAAAGCGTCTGTTATTGTTGGCCTAAGCACGTCTCCCATACGTCTGCCATTAATTGCGGTCGTCTGAAATACAATTGACCTTTTATTCTGTGGAGGTTGACCGAGGAGCTGGTTGAGATCTTTTGACTTTAATAAATATTATGATTAACTTATGAAACATTTTATTTGGTAATAAATGTGAACGAGATTTATCTATTTATTATTGTAACATTTCCTATTTAGAAATAAAGGATAGTGGCAATACTTTGTGTTTTAATATTCAATTACAAAAAAGTTAATTAAAATATATTAACTTATGCAAAATTAGAGAAATAAAGAAAGTACAGTGTTGCCGACTGCGAAACTGCTGGGAGGGTTCACCGCTGATGAGCCAGGCCTTCCCATTATTCTATCATTGCAGTAAGGGCAGTAGAAATTTATTTATTTTAAAAAGAATCATCAAAAATAGTTAAAATATTTCATAACAGACGACATACTAATGTATTCATAAAAGGATGTTGTATTATCAAGTGGAACATTGGAAAATCATACAGTCTTGGTGTTGACGCGGCATTGCCAACACACTTCCTCTTTTTTTTTTTTCAATTTAAAGCGCTATGTCCCCCTAGTGACACTTGCGCTGTCATACATGTATGCCTTTACATTTGTCTATACATATATACATACAATAATTTTAGGCCGTGAATAGAATAGTAATATGATGTTGACAATGAGAAAGGGAGAGAAAAAAAACACACTTCCTCTTTTTTTTTTAAATATATATTCCAATATAAAACGCTATGTCCCCCTAGGGACACTTGCGCTGTCATACATGTATTATTTTACATTTGTCTATACATATATATACAATGATTTTAGGACGTGAATAGAATAGTCATATGATGTTGACAATGAGAAAGGGAGAGAAAAAAAAAACACACTTCCTCTTTTTTTTAAATATATATTTCAATATAAAACGCTATGTCCCCCTAGGGACACTTGCGCTGTCATACATGTATGCCTTTACATTTGTCTATACAAATTTATACAATGATTTTAGGACGTGAATAGGATAGTCATATGATGTTAACAATGAGAAAGAGAGAGAAAAAAAAACACACTTCCTCTTTTTTATATATATTTCAATATAAAACGCTATGTCTCCCTAGGGACACTTGCGCTGTCATACATGTATGACCTTTACATTTGTCTATACATATTTATACAATGATTTTAGGCCGTGAATAGGATAGTCATATGATGTTGACAATGAGAAAGAGAAAGAAAAAAATACACTTTCTCTTTTTTAAATTTTATTTCAATTTAAAGCACTATGTCCCCCTAGGGACACTTGCGCTATCATACATGTATGCTTTTACATTTGTCTATAAATATTTATACAAAAATTTAGGCCATGAATAGGATAGTCATATGATGTTAACAATGAGAAAGAGAGAGAGAGAGAAAAAACACACTTCCTCTTCAGGGCATTCTTGCCGCAAAAGCTGCAGGTGTATTTTTTGTGCCGGGAAATTTCAATCTTCTTGATCATATATCTCAGGGAAGCACCATAACTAGTGTAATACTTTCCGACGACTCCAACCTTCTTGGTGCGCTTGGCCATTTTATTTATGAAAAACTAGCGGACCCGCCCGGCTTCGCCCGGGTTTTACCCGAGTAAAAGTTTGTCTAACGAATCTCTCGATAAAGTTAACATTTTTTTCCCGGTCCCTTGAAAAATACTCGATAAGTTGAATAAAATCAATATTAATTGGTTCCCTCGGTAATTGGAAGTTAAAGGAATAGTATCTTGCCTTGGAATTGTATCATTATTCTTGTATGGATGTACCCGGCTTCGCCCGGGTTTTTCCCGAGTAAAGGTTTGTTTAACGAATATCTCGATAAAGTGAACATTTTTTCCCGGTCCCTTGAAAAATACTCGATAAGTTTAATAAAATCAATATTAATTGGTTCCCTCGGTAATTGGAAGTTAAAGGAATAGTATCTTGCCTTGGAATTGTATCATTATTCTTGTATGGATGTACCCGGCTTCGCCCGGGTTTTACCCGAGTAAAGGTTTGTTTAACGAATCTCTCGATAAAGTGAACATTTTTTCCCGGTCCCTTGAAAAAATACTCGATAAGTAGAATAAAATCAATATTAATTGGTTCCCTCGGTAATTGGAAGTTAAAGGAATAGTATCTTGCCTTTGAATTGTATCATTATTCTTGTCTCAAATAAATTGCCGTGTCATCCTGAATTTTGTCTTTCCTAATTTTCTACATTACAAAATCATCGTATCATCATGATAATATTTAGAGCAGATTGTTGAATTATAACAGATAAATTAGAATAATTATCTTGATTATTTCTAGGCGAAAAGTTATTTCAAAAATTTTATTTGCTAGAAACCTTCCCAGTACTATACTAAATAACTTCCCAAAGTTTCATGGCGATCCAATGAGTGGTTTGGTCAGGCATAAAGGACAAACAAACAGACATACATTCATTTTTATATATATATAGATATTAACAGTAATTAAACGTAACAGTAAGAAAATGTTGATTTTAAAATATTTTAATTTTAAAATATTTTAATTTTTTCATATTTTAAATATGTAAATAGAGTCTCTTAAGAAAGACCACCTAAAAACATGAATCAACTTGTTTCTCCTGTTGGTGGTCTCTCATTGAAGATTCTAATTGCTATTAAAGAATCTCTAATAGACCTTTAATAAGAGACTGCCTCTTGGAGAGACGGTGTAGCTACGAAATGGATATTCCCGGCTTCGCCCGGATTTTACCCGAGTAAAGGTTTGTCTAACGAATCTCTCGATAAAGTGAACATTTTTTCCCGGTCCCTTGAAAAATACTCGATAAGTTGAATAAAATCATTATTAATTGGTTCCCTCCGTAATTGGAAGTTAAAGGAATAGTATCTTGCCTTGGAATTGTATCATTATTCTTGTCTCAAATAAATTGCCGTGTCATCCTGAATTTTGTCTTTCCTAATTTTCTACATTACAAAATCATCGTATCATCATGATAATATTTAGAGCAGATTGTTGAATTATAACAGATAAATTAGAATATTTATCTTGATTATATCTAGGCGAAAAGTTATTTCAAAAATTTTATTTGCTAGAAACCTTCCCAGTACTATACTAAATAACTTCCCAAAGTTTCATGGCGATCCAATGAGTGGTTTGGTCAGGCATAAAGGACAAACAGACATACATTCATTTTTATATATATAGATGAATTACAGAAATTTTAATTGTATTATCAAGTGAGCCATTTAAGTTTTCAACAGCTAACTTATCATCATCATCACTGTGTAGAGTTACAACAAGGATATGTTGTCGGTGATGGAAACTTGATTATCTTGGTGGCACTCGGGGATATCGATTCTACCCTCGGGCTCTTGTAATTTGCCTTCCAATTCTCTCAAACAACTACCTGACAGCTTTTCCTTACCTCATAAGATAGAATAGGTATAGGATGTACGACCTACGACATGATAACGTTACCTTTCCCAAATATCATTTGTTGGTTGGTAGTTGATTCCGAAACGGTCAAATTTTCCATCTGGGAGGTTTAACTACTCAAGATCATGTTATACTTCGTTGGTGGATGAGTGGGATAAATGAAATTTGACAGCTACGACCTTGGTTCGAACCCTCCAATGGGAATTTTTTCAGAAAAAAAGATTGCCTCAATGGTCACCGATTCTTGCAAATTCCAACCTCACTTTTTATAGCATCAATGTGAAATTAATATCATATACTTCTGAGCCCAGAAATAAACAACTTCATTCGGCTCAGAAGTATATCAGATTAATTTCACATTGGTGCTATGAAAAATGGAGTTGGACTTTTAAAGAATCGGTAACTATTGAAGCAATTTCTTTTTCAGAAAAAAAGTGACTATTAAGGGATTCGAACCAGGGTCCTTGCTGTCAAAATCCGAAGGTTTATCTCACTCTTCCAAAACGAAGTGTAACATGATCTTGAACAGTTCACCCTCCCAGATGTGAAATTCTACCGTGAGGTTATTAATATGATATTGTAAATGTAAAGATTTACAATTTTATATGTATATCAATGTGAATAAGCCATTTTCAAGCTTATCTCTAATTCATTGACCGATAAGAACTTTGTCTATTCATCTCTTCTTTCTTTCTTATCACTACTCAATCATATTAGGGTGTCAAGCTTGAGACTTTTGATGGTGTTTGACAACCATCATGACTGGGTGAAGTAGAATGCGTCTGCCTTTGTTATTAAGACTGGGAGCACTACTCAGTGGCAGGCCGACTTATCTTCAAAAGAAATGGCCACCTCTGACATGAGGAACAGACACCATGTGCAGCCGCTCCTAACATGGAGTACAAACGCTGCTCATCCTGTATCCCTGGATCAAGGGCCCTTACAGGGTACTATCAGCCGGGCCAGCTGAGCCCAGGTTTTTTAGTGAGCTTGTTACTGCTCCCCCTCCTCTTTTTTCATCCGGGTTTGGGACCGGCAAAGGCGGAGTTTTTCTATTCATAATTCCCAGTAACCAGATAGTTGAAGACTTCTGTACGTGGCTCCAAGAACCTGGGGTAACTGAATAAATAGATAAAAATTAGGTTCAGCACAAAAGCTTATAATATCGTTTAAAATGATGATAATATGATTAGAAGACGTCCAGTAGATGCCATGTCTATCTACTGAGATATATACGTAGATGATTGTTGTTAATGTCCATCAAGTCGAATTTTGGTGACAAATATTCTCCAATTTGATCTGTTAGTGACCATCACTTACAGCTTATCTAGTGACCTTACGGTAGCTTTCTTGACCACTTCTAACCAGCTCATTGCAGGTCTTCCTATCTTCTTTCTTCCCTTTTTTTTTAACCGACATCATAATCTTTTCTAATCCATTTCTCTCTTTTTTTACATATTTAGAATTCTAGGGACCTACTAGGATTGATTTCATATACATTAATGGAAATAACTTAAGAAAGTTTTGGTATTTTGATATCGCCGGTCGTCTATTTTTTTTAGGAGACAATGTGTGTAGACATGTAGCAATAAATTAGTAACTAACAACCTACCATGATTCTCATGGCCTGTGTACCATGTATACTTGAACTTAGGAGTAAAAAAAGCATTAAAAATACCCAAATATTAATGGCGAAACTACATTCATGGACAAAACTTAAGGAGGTCGTACCTTTTAGCATGTATATCGGGATTCAGACAATACCACTGAAATATATCACAGTGACCTTTATTGAAGATACACGAGATAGCCAAGTGAGAACAAAATTGCCTGTCTTCTTCTTCTTAAAAAAAAAAATAGACGACCGGTGACATCCAAGACTTTCCACTTTCTCAAGTTTTGTCCATGCGAGTGTATATTAAGGTTAATATCGTATTACATTCATGAATGATAATAACAATAGTTCTATGAATAATTTTCAGTGAAATTAAATAAATAATAACACAAATAAAGTTGCACAATCTTTTCAAATAAAGAGATGTGCATGAAAGCTTAATTATAAAAACTTATTAAATCTTAGGTTCTTCATAACGCACCATTTCTTTAATTCATTTTTACACAATGTCTTTGAAATAACAAAAAAACGTTAAATATAATTAAACCAAGACTTCAGGAATGTTTAAATTGATGTAATTTTGTTGCTATACTTGCTATTATGAAGTTTTAAAAAAGAATATAATAGTTATTGTCTGAATGTATAATTAGCAGTTTGGCAAATCCCATTTTTACAAATTAACACCGTGTGTAGCATAATTAGTCCTAAATCAGAATAGTTAATTAAGAGTAAAAATGGAGTAACTAATTTGTACAATTTGGTTAGTTTCGCCATTAAATGCTTTAATTTCAACGACCTGCTTGTTTGATGTTTGATTGGTCCATTCTGTGCTACTCATTTTTCAGCCTGTGAAATTATTGTGAATGGCATTTCTTAAGAATCTGCCAACCTTTCTCTCAATTTCCTGTATTTATCAAATGTTTTATTTATTCAATTTTTCAAATGTCTAATATTTCAATTAGACTATAGATAGACACTAATGAACAAAGCTTAAGGAAGTTGAAAGTTTTTGATGTTGCCGTTCGTTTATTTTATACATATATATATTTTTAAGAAAACGGAGAGAGAGAGTCAATTAGGTGTTTACACTTGGTTATCTCGTGTGTCTTCAATAAAGGTCATTGTAATATCTTTCAGAGTTATTGTCTGAATCCCGATACACACACACATGCTAAAAAGTACAACTTCCTTAAGTTTTGTCAATTAGTGTATATTGTTATATTGGTCGCTGAGTACTTTAAGTCATAATACAATCTTATATTTTTACTTATTAGCATTGAGAAATAACACTTTATAGTAATATCGGGATTCAGACAATAACTCTGAAATATATTACAGCGACCTTTGTTGAAGACACACAAGATAACCAAGTGTGAACAAGTTAGGCATTTTAGCATGTATATCGGAATTCAGACACTAATTCTGAAAGATATTACACTGACCTTTATTGAAGACACCCGAGATAACCAAGTGTGAACAAGTTGTACCTTTTAGCATGTATATCGGATTCAGACAATAACTCTGAAAGATATTACAGTGACTTTTATTAAAGAAACACGAGATAATCAAGTGTGAACAAAATTGCCTCTATCTCATTGAAAAAAAAAAAAAGACAGGCGACCGGTGATATCATAGACTTTCCATTTTCTCAAGTTTTGTCCATGAGTGAACGCTAATTTAATTTGTTTAAATATAAGACTAGTTTTCGCCAGAAAAGCTTTTCGACAGGTTTAATTACAAATATGAAACACTTTGATTAGACTCTGTGCTCTAAATTGGGTCTTTTTTTGGCAAAATAAAAAAAAATTGTTACAGCGGGGTCGGAGTCCCGTGGATGCAAGATGGGTAGAAGTTTGGGACGTATCACCAAGGATATCTTTTTTTCCACTCATTTTATCTACCTTTGCTCATTACAGAGCATAAAGAAAATCACAAGCAGGGAAGAAATCCGTCATACAACGTGGTAAACATAGGATGGAACCGTGGTACCAATACGCATGCTCTTTGATTAGACCGATTACCCTGGCGCGCACGTGTCCTCCAATGATCTCTGATAGCTTCCCGAAAGCTTCTTAACTTTTTTTTTCGGTGTCGCTGTTGAAAATATTTCTCCTATATGTAAAAATACTAGCCGAATGACCCGGGCAACGCCCGGGTTTTACCCGATTAAATGCTTTTATTCAAATACTATTCGTTGAAATTATAAATTGGCGCCGTGGATGTCATTCTTGTATAATATATATAAATGAGTTTTAAAAATTGTAAAAAAAAAGAAAAATGCATCGGCCGGGAATCGAACCCGGGCCGCCCGCGTGGCAGGCGAGCATTCTACCACTGAACCACCGATGGTTATGAGAAATGGCCATATTTGGGTATTTATTCCATTCACAAAAGCAAATGGTGACAGAATTGATTAAGAAAGAATTGATTATGACGCTGATAACTGTATATATTAATAATTTGCATATTTTCTCTTTTGTTTGTATTTTTTGCCTTTATAAAAGGAGATGCTGCCTGTGCCGGCAGAAGAGCTCGTGGCTAGAGGAGAACGCGCTACTAACTGATACAATAAACATGTTTCTTTTACAAGGCTTTTAAAAAATGTCCAAAGTTATTTCTGGAGTCTTCAACTTGAAGGATTACAGGGTGAGTTGTCCGTGTTACAGCCATATCGGGGTTTACCTCCGCGACAGTCGCCACAACAATATTGTATGGTTTCGAGCTCTTCGATCGGCAGAATCAGAATGTTTTATATTTGTAATTAGACCTGAAAAAGAGTCTTTGCTGGGGCATTGTCTTGAAATAAATAAACTTAGTGATAATCATAAAGACAATTGAAACAATTTATTGACTTCTAATCAATTGTTACAGAATAATTATTATAAATTAATAGGGTAATATGAGAAATAATTTATAATAAAGGGTAATTGAAGTTTGATAAAATAACCCCTAAATCAATATTAAAATAAGAACATTGAGTCTCCAGAAAAAAAAAAAGAAATTTTTCCCTGGAGGTCTAATGTTCTTATTTTAATGTTACTGTTAAACCTGTCTATAGCGCCCCCTCTAAATAGCACCTTCCTCTCTATAGCGCCCGATTTTAAATACGTAGTACGATGCGATTTACATTAAAAGTCACCTGTCTATAGCACCCCCTCTCTATAACACCATATTTTGGTGAGTTCCAAGAGAGGGCGCTATAAACAGGTTTAACAGTAATTAAAGTGTAGGGTAATATATGTACAAATATCTTTAGCGAGGGAGAGAGAGAGAGAGAGAGGCTTCCCCATCTTGAGAGAGTTATCCTCCAGACAAGGTCTTCTTGGATCCTCCTCAGTTCCATGCCGAAGAAGTACTTGTAGATGAGCGTCTTGGCAGACACCAGGATGGCCAGGGCGTCGTCTTCCAGGCCATGCCAGAATACCCAGCTCTGCAGGTCAGGAGGACGCTAGATGATGGTGAAGACCTCCCAGATGAGAGGCCTGATGTAGGGGCTGGAACAGTGCCGGTGGGCTTAGCGACAGGTGGTTGGAACACAGGCGACGCATGATCATAAATATATTTGTGGCAAATTCCAGTGTTTCTTTAATAATATTATTATTTTATCTATTATATTCATATATATATATATATATTAAAAATAAAATGACATATCCTGACCAGGAGCACATGTGCTTTGCAGAAGGCAGAGCGCCATCAAGAAAGTGGGTTGGCCAAATATCAGGGAACAGGCTAAATCAATGTTTAGTTGATTTCTGTTCCACCAGATGGCGCTCTGCCTTCTGTGAGGCACATGTGCTCCTGGTCAGGATATGCCATTTTTATTTTTATATCAACACCTGACCTTTTTATTTTTATTTTTTTCTATCATTTTTTCATATATATATAACATGAGAAGTACAAAGAGATCATTTTCAATCAGAAAGTTTATGGTGAGGTGTGCTGTGTGTAGGTTACCTGGAACAAGGACTTCTGGTAAGAGACAGTCGGAAACTGCTGCTCCGGTACATCCGGTCGTATCAGTTCAAGCTGGACATCCTGAGTCTTCTTCCAACAGACCTTCTCTACCTCGTCCTTGGGACTTCTTGCTATATCAAGGTCCCGTGTTCCGTCATCGTGCGCCTTAACAGACTCTTCCGCTTCTACCGTATGCTGGACTTCTTTGACCGTACGGAGACACGGACTACATTCCCCTATGCCCTGCGGATCGCCAAACTCATCTTCTACATCCTTGTAATCATCCATTGGAATGCTTGCCTTTACTTTGGGGTTAGTTATGCCATAGGCTTCGGTACTGACAACTGGGTATATAAGAATGTTAGTATCCCCCGCTATGAATCCCTAATGCACCAATATATTTATTCTTTCTATTGGTCAACTCTAACGCTGACCACCATCGGTGAAGTGCCCATACCTGAAAGAGATGTTGAATATATTTTTGTTGTTATCGATTTCTTAATTGGTGTTCTCATCTTCGCTACCATTGTTGGTAATGTTGGTAGTATGATTACCAACATGAATGCCACCCGTTCTGAATTCCAAAGAAGAATGGATGGTGTAAAGCAATATATGGAATTCAGAAAAGTCAGTAAACCACTTGAAGTTCGAGTAATCAAATGGTTTGATTATTTATGGATAAACAGGCAATCCTTAGATGAAGATGATATTACTTCTGTATTGCCTGATAAATTAAAAGCTGAAATTGCTATCCATGTCCATTTAGAAACACTAAAACGTGTTCATTTATTTCATGATTGTGAACCAGGTTTGTTAGTTCAGCTTGTTTTGAAACTTAAACTGCAGGTGTTCAGTCCCGGTGATTATATATGCCGTAAAGGTGATGTAGGTAAAGAAATGTATATTGTTAAAAGAGGAAAACTGAATGTTGTGGGGAATGATGGGAAATCAGTATTTGCAACGCTAAGTGAAGGAAGTGTCTTCGGTGAATTGAGCATTCTAAATATCCCTGGTGTTAAGACAGGTAACAGAAGAACTGCCAATGTAAGAAGTGTTGGATTTTCAGATTTATTTGTTTTATCTAAAGAAGATCTTTGGAATGTCTTAGGCGAATATCCAGACGCAGAAAAAATCCTTATCGAAAGAGGTAAAGAAATTTTAATGAAGGATGGACTTCTTGATGTAGAAGCTAATCGAAAGGCTGAAGCGGAGCATGTGAATCTTGCTGAAAAGTGCCAACGTCTTGAAGCTACAGTTCAAATGCTAGAAGGAAGATTATCAAATTTCATTGAGGAATACGCCTCTTCCCAAAATAGGATGAAAAGAAGAATGGCAAAGCTTGAGATCCTCTTGGGAACAGAACATGAAGATTTCAGCCAAGATGAAGAGGAAGAAGAAGATAATGATGAAAATGATGAAGACAATGAGGAAGAATCGTGAAGAATAATTCTTTTTAGCTAGCTTCAAAAAAATGAACACGCTCTGCAACTTAGATTTTGCATTTTCACACATCACATCAAAATAGATCATCTAGAAAGATGTTTCTTGATGGAAACCAAAGTCTGATAAATGAAGAGAGAGAACGAGTAAAAGGAAAAATAGTGATTCAACACACACATCAATTCGAGAAAAGGATATCCATAAAAGAAATATTTCGTATAAGATTGAAACAATGAAAATTGAAGCAGGAAACTACATTATTTAAAATTAATATGCATAAATTGGTTTAAATAGCTTGGAATACCAATTTATGGTGAATTTTAAATCAATGCTATGTAATTCAAAAGCTTGTACAATCCATGTCAAAATATATTGGCAAACAAATTAATACTAAGGTGCTTTATCTAGAAACAGTATCTTTAATCTTTGTTTATTCTCTTTTTTTCAAATTGGGATTTAAAGCTAATTTTGAAAACAAAATTAATTATATTTTATATACAGTAGAACCTCCCTGTAAAGGACAACACCTAATTGCAGAGCTAAAGTGTCCTTTAGGGAAAGATGTCCTTTTACCGAAAAGTTGCAAAACAGTAAAAATGGTAATTTTGCGAATGAAACCTGTCCTTTATAGAGAGGAGTCTTTTAGCGTAAGTGTCCTTTCATGGAGGTTCTACTGTATATAGAAAATAATTCTTTATAAGCAAAATTTTTCTAGTTTACTTGTAAAATATGTAAAATAAATGTAAGGTATAAATACATATTTACAAAAAGTGAGATTTCTTTAAGGAATGTGATTAAAATATATTTATAGAACATTTTCACCAAAATGGTAATAACATATGATAAGCACAAATATCATAAAAATGCCTTTTTAACATACTAATGGAGAATACTAAATTTGATTCTTCATTATATATTGACACTTATTTATCTTAGAAAGTAAAACAAATGAAGCAATTTTTATCACTTTAATGAACATTCTAGATAGATTACAACATCAAATTGAACATATAATTTCTTTTTTTATATATTTTATAAAAATATTTAGGGTAGAATATATATATGCCTCCTATATTTTTCTTATGTAATGAATTTTGCGTCACTTAAAAACAAAATTCTATGTAATAAAATATTTTATGAAAGAAATTTGTTCGTTTTTTATTCTTTTCTCTCATTCATGAATATAATAGCAAACGATATGTAATAGAGCGCCATCTTTTTTCAGAAATTTCAACTATTTTTGATGTTAATAATTCTTTTTTTTTTAAATAAACAATTTTCTATTGCTCTTATTGCAATGATATATTAAAGAGAGGGCCTCCCATTTTTTATCATTAGAGTATGAACAGTATAAAGTTATTTTATTTTAAAAAACAAGCATTCACGTTGAAAATAGCTTAAATTTCTGAAGACAAGAGAAGGTAAATATATTATGTTTTTATTTGAATACAAATAAATGTAAATATAAAAATAATTCATTTATAACAATGTTTATACAACAACAAGCCTTTTATTGAAAACCTTTGCCCTATACAGGATTCACCCAAGTGTATAATTGCTTAGAAAAGATGGGTTATTTACAGGTGATCGTTCATTTACATATCTATACAAGAAAATAAGACCTAATCCATGGGTTCAGGTCTGAAGCTCTCCTCTACTTCAACAAGTTAAGAAAACACAGCATTAAAAGGGTGAGTTTTTTTCTTTATGGATTAGGTCTTATTTTCTTGTATTATTAATATATACAGTTATCAGAGTCACCAAGCAACAATTCTTAATAATCAATTCTGTCACCGTTTGCTTTTGTGAATGGAATAAATACCCAAATATGGCCATTTCTCATAACCATCGGTGGTTCAGTGGTAGAATGCTCGCCTGCCACGCGGGCGGCCCGGGTTCGATTCCCGGCCGATGCATTCTTTTTTTACAATTTTTAAAACTCATTTATATAAAAAACAAGAATGACATCCAAGGCGCCAATTTATAATTGTAACGAATAGTATTTGAATAAAAGCATTTAATCGGGTAAAACCCGGGCGTTGCCCGGGTCATTCGGCTAGTAATCTATAATCCAAATTGTGCTTATCATCTACATCTTCATTTACACACGGCTCTCTTTTCTAAATGTTTCTTCTCTTACGCAGCCCTGTAAATATAACAAATGTTTATTGAATAATTTGATTAAGACATCGTATAAGAATGTATTAATAAAAATATCGTGTAAAATAGAGAGAAGTATGCAAATCAGAAGTATGTAAATAAATTTAGGTCTAATCAGTTCCACGTAGGGTGATACAAAATTGTCCACAGATGCACAAGATCATTAACTTGATCTGAGACTTTATGGACATAGTCAGATTCTCCCGGTGCACTGAACTATATAAACCTCCCAAATCCGATTAGGACAATATTCTTTGACGATGTCCTCAATGTCGTTTCTTCTTTAGACCTGGACTTCTCCGTCTCACCCTCGCTAACAACTTGACGGCTGTACCTCTGGATTTCTGAGTTAGTCCTTGCTACCACCTCGACTGCAACTCAATAAACCATATATATTTGGGAAAATTATTTAAAAATATATATATATATATATATATAGTGTAAAAACTATATAATAAAAATATAATAGTGATTCTACATTTAAAGCTTAATGAGCAAACTGATAGGAATGATAAATCATATCAAGTAGATTTGGTTAGATTAGCAAGCTAAATCTAAATTAGTTATAAAAATAAATAGTTGTATAGTTTTATAGTTAAGTATTTTATTAAAATTATCTTCATAAATTTGATTATTTAATTTCAAATTATAAAATTTGTAAAATGTAATTATTTAGTATAGATAGAGAGAAAAAAAAATCCTTTACTTCTAAACATCATCTAGTTAATTATATATTTATAATTAATAACAATAAAATTTAACAACGTAACGTCTTTTGTATCGGCTTTTACACGTCATTTAGACATACTCTAATCCTATATATAGAATAATAGAAGTGAGAATATATATGATAGTTAGAAAAAAGAGAGAAAGACAGAACCATGCACTTTTAATCAAACTAATAATAAGAAAACAAAAAGTTTTGTAAAGAAGGTAGATAAGGTTGTTAGTATATATATATATATTTTTATAATTTTATATTTTATCCTTTTTTTTTAAATGATTTTTTAAATTTTTTTATTTTAAAATATGAATATAAATAGTTGTATTTAGTAATATATCTATATTATTAATTAACTTTTGTTATAAGTTTGGTTATTATGTTTTGAAACCCTAATGGTAGACCAGACATATACAAAAAAAAAATTAAATTTGGAGTAATTATTGAAAAAAGAGATCTGCTGAACCGGGACTTCTCAAATAGAAATTCAGCGGCGTTTCATCCCTTCTCTATTACGTCATAGATCTCTTTTCAACCGTATTTTATGTGTTAATATAAAGTTAATTCAGTGAAACATTTATATGAACAGATATAACAAATTCCATTAACAAGTTCCAACCGTGACCTACCTTGCTCGCGGCGTCTTCAACTGTAAACATCTATTTCTGGATGACACATGTTGTGGGAAGGGGGGTGGGGGACTAAATTAGACCGTTTGTTTTGAAGTTTTAGAACGAAAAGATATTCAAAGAAGAGAGAAAAGTTAGTTAATGGAAGAAAACCAAACTTTATAATCTTTACAGCTAGTTATATTAAAATAACTGATTTAACACTTATTCATCTTTCAATATTCCTTTAAAAAGGCAAATTATTAGAGTTTAATAATGCTATTAAATGTGAAAATTCACTTTTATTTAATTTCCATTTTCCTCCGCTGAAATTGGAGATTAAACCAAATGAATTTTATACAATATTACTTTAAACATCTTGTGAAAAAATCTTCAAATCAGCTATTTAATTTAAGTTTAACTAATTGTTAAAGAATATAAATTTGTATTATTTATTATTAAGAGAAATTATAGAAAGTTGATTTAATAAATGGATATTTCCATTTATTTTTTTTTAAGTATTTTATAATAGATATACTGTTGAAATATTTTACTTGTCTGATACTAAATTTGTTTTTAATAAATTCCATGTTCAAATTTTTAACATCTTCTATGAAATTTTCTAATATATTATTTATTCTATAAAATCTTAGAAACTGTCCAAAGTATATACCTTTACAACAATTTAATGATATATTAGAATTCATATTACAGTATTTTATAATATTGAAATTATAATTACTTTTTTTATTATAAATTTTAATAGCATTGTTTGTAAGGTCTATATTTAGGTCTAAAAAGTTAACTTTTTTGTTTCTATAAATTTTTTCATTGTTCTTAAGTTTCAAATATTTAGGATAAATTTTAGGTATTAAGTTTTTGAACTGTGGATTATTAAATATTATAATGTCATCTACATAACGGAACATTTGCCAGTTAACATTATTTTGTAGAAAGTATTCTCTTTCGTACCAGAATAATTCTAAATTTGCTAATAAAGGACTAGAAGATGTTCCCATGGGAACGCCTTCTGATTGAATATATATTTTATTTTTAAATTCTATATAGTTAAAATTTAAAAATGTTTCCAGTAGGGTTTTTGCTGTTTTAAGATCTAATTTAATTGTTTTATATCTGTTATGAATAATTTTAATGTGGAAAGTTTTGTCATTGATGATTTCGTTAAATAAATTGGTTATTTTATTATTTAGATCTCTTAAATTTATTTTAGAATATAGGTCCTCAAAGTCAAATGTGTGTACTGTTTCAATGTTTGTCCAATTGTTCATTAAATAGTTAATGATTTTTTTATTTGAGTCGATAAATTTATAATTATATTTATTAGTTAATTTATTTATAATAAATTGTAGTGTTGAAGCTAATTGTATATCAATGTTTTTTATAACTGAATTTATACCAGATGTGATTGTTCTGAAAGAAATAGGTTTTTTGTGTAGTTTAGGAATTATATAGAACTTTGGTATGTTTGGATTTTTGTAGTGATTATAAATTTTTAGTGAATTTTCAACGTTTTTGATGTCTTTTTTGATTTTTGTGGCTGTAGTTCTAGCAAAAGTGTATTTATGATTATTATCAATTTCCTTTTTTAGTATATCGTGGTATAGATTTTTACAAATTATAGATAAGTTATTGGAACATTTATCTATAGGAGTAATAATAAAGTCCTTCTGTAATTTAATTATATTTTCTTTAAAAGAAGGAATATCTGAATTAGGTTTTGTGTATTTAAGTGTATTATTATAATAATTTATAATTTCCTTTTTAATATTATGTTTCCATTCCAGAAAAGTAAATTCTGGAATACTGTATTTTATACTAGTTTTATTTATGAAAATATCTATATCTTTTAATATAGATTTAATTGTATTATTATAATTGTGTTTAATTTGAGGTATATATTTATACCCTTTATTTAAAATATCCTGATATTCTGGATTTAAAAAAGAAAAATTGCTAGTTAATATATGACCTGAGAACTTATATCTATCAATATAGTTGTTGCAATTACATTTAATTTTTTTAAAATTTGCTAAATTATCAATAAATTGGTTATAATTGCAAACTAAATTACCTATATTTTTGTTGTATCTCCAGATTGTTTTGAAATTTAAATTTTTTATAGGGAAAAGATTATTAATGTTTTGGTTATTAAAAATATCATTAAACTTAATATGATTAAATAAATTGTTATTAAATTTAATGATAATATTAATGTTATTAGTAGATTGTTTAATTTTTCTGTATTTAAAGATGTCGTGTGTGATATCTATTAATCTGTTAGTCAGATTATGAATTTTAATATATTCTATGAGTTTGATAAATTTATTATTATTTAGTTTAAATAATGTTTTAATAAATTTATCGATGAAGTTGTTAGTATACATTTGTTTTGGGTCCAGTAATTCTTCAAATTCAATGTAACCTAATTTATTGGTAGTTTTACCTCTAGTTTTATTAGGTTTAGTTTTAAATTCATTTTTTTTTTGTATTTGCAGCTGATTTCATAAGTTGAAATTTGTTCTGTTTGTGGTTTGTATGTGTAGTTTAATTCGTCATTAAGACCATAGGGGAATAATGTGTTGTGTTTATAAATGTAGTTGTTTTCTAATAATAGTCGTTGTTTTTTGTTTTGACATATGTCTAGTATTTCTATCTTAAAGTTGTTAAAAGTATGTAATTGATTGTGTTCTTTCATATATATATTATCAATTGATTTTTTAGCGTGGTTTCTATGTAGGTTTATTCGTATATTTAATGGATTACATGTTTGTCCTATATATGATAATTGACAAATTTGGCATGTTAATTTATAAATAGTATTTACTAATTTACAACTAGTCGTTTGAAATGTGTCATGGTTCTTAAGAGAGGGACAAGTTTGACAATTCTTTCTTAGGCAATTCTTAGCGAGTTTAAATTAACATAAAAGAGGTGCTAACCCTAATATGCTGGTAGTTTTTTTTAGTTTTTTAGTTTGTTATTCAATTGAGAATTTTTTTTTTTTTAAATATATTTATCTTAATTGTTTTTGTGGTGATAAAATTTGTAATAAAATGAATAATTAATCTATAAAAATATAGATATTACTGTTTGTTATCTGTTATATTTTTAAGAATAACTAATAAAAAACATCTTTAAACTATCTAAACACTGAAAAAAACAAAAGTTCTGAAGTTATTTTTTCTAAAATTACTTTTATAATTTACTTTTTCATAATCAAACAATAAAAGATAATTATAATCTGTATGGAGTTTTATTTATATTAGAATATCTAATATATAATTAAATTTGTATATTATATTATATATAAAAATATATCATAGAGCAAGCTCATATGAATTAATATAGTGTAAAAACTATATAATAAAAATATAACAGTGATTCTACATTTAAAGCTTAATGAGCAAACTGATAAGAATGATAAATCATATCAAGTAGATTTGGTTAGATTAGCAAGCTAAATCTAAATTAGTTATAAAAATAAATAGTTGTATAGTTTTATAGTTAAGTATTTTATTAAAATTATCTTCATAAATTTGATTATTTAATTTCAAATTATAAAATTTGTAAAATGTAATTATTTAGTATAGATAGAGAGAAAAAAAATCCTTTACTTCTAAACATCATCTAGTTAATTATATATTTATAATTAATAACAATAAAATTTAACAACGTAACGTCTTTTGTATCGGCTTTTACACGTCATTTAGACATACTCTAATCCTATATATAGAATAATAGAAGTGAGAATATATATGATAGTTAGAAAAAAGAGAGAAAGACAGAACCATGCACTTTTAATCAAACTAATAATAAGAAAACAAAAAGTTTTGTAAAGAAGGTAGATAAGGTTGTTAGTATATATATATATTTTTTTATAATTTTATATTTTATCCTTTTTTTTTTTTTTTAAATGATTTTTTAAATTTTTTTATTTTAAAATATGAATATAAATAGTTGTATTTAGTAATATATCTATATTATTAATTAACTTTTGTTATAAGTTTGGTTATTATGTTTTGAAACCCTAATGGTAGACCAGACATATACAAAAAAAAAAAATTAAATTTGGAGTAATTATTGAAAAAAGAGATCTGCTGAACCGGGACTTCTCAAATAGAAATTCAGCGGCGTTTCATCCCTTCTCTATTACGTCATAGATCTCTTTTCAACCGTATTTTATGTGTTAATATAAAGTTAATTCAGTGAAACATTTATATGAACAGATATAACAAATTCCATTAACAAGTTCCAACCGTGACCTACCTTGCTCGCGGCGTCTTCAACTGTAAACATCTATTTCTTATAAATAAATTAACTAATAAATATAATTATAAATTTATCGACTCAAATAAAAAAATCATTAACTATTTAATGAACAATTGGACAAACATTGAAACAGTACACACATTTGACTTTGAGGACCTATATTCTAAAATAAATTTAAGAGATCTAAATAATAAAATAACCAATTTATTTAACGAAATCATCAATGACAAAACTTTCCACATTAAAATTATTCATAACAGATATAAAACAATTAAATTAGATCTTAAAACAGCAAAAACCCTACTGGAAACATTTTTAAATTTTAACTATATAGAATTTAAAAATAAAATATATATTCAATCAGAAGGCGTTCCCATGGGAACATCTTCTAGTCCTTTATTAGCAAATTTAATATTATTCTGGTACGAAAGAGAATACTTTCTACAAAATAATGTTAACTGGCAAATGTTCCGTTATGTAGATGACATTATAATATTTAATAATCCACAGTTCAAAAACTTAATACCTAAAATTTATCCTAAATATTTGAAACTTAAGAACAATGAAAAAATTCATAGAAACAAAAAAGTTAACTTTTTAGACCTAAATATAGACCTTACAAACAATGCTATTAAAATTTATAATAAAAAAAGTAATTATAATTTCAATATTATAAAATACTGTAATATGAATTCTAATATATCATTAAATTGTTGTAAAGGTATATACTTTGGACAGTTTCTAAGATTTTATAGAATAAATAATATATTAGAAAATTTCATAGAAGATGTTAAAAATTTGAACATGGAATTTATTAAAAACAAATTTAGTATCAGACAAGTAAAATATTTCAACAGTATATCTATTATAAAATACTTAAAAAAAAATAAATGGAAATATCCATTTATTAAATCAACTTTCTATAATTTCTCTTAATAATAAATAATACAAATTTATATTCTTTAACAATTAGTTAAACTTAAATTAAATAGCTGATTTGAAGATTTTTTCACAAGATGTTTAAAGTAATATTGTATAAAATTCATTTGGTTTAATCTCCAATTTCTGGGGAGGAAAATGGAAATTAAATAAAAGTGAATTTTCACATTTAATAGCATTATTAAACTCTAATAATTTGCCTTTTTAAAGGAATATTGAAAGATGAATAAGTGTTAAATCAGTTATTTTAATATAACTAGCTGTAAAGATTATAAAGTTTGGTTTTCTTCCATTAACTAACTTTTCTCTCTTCTTTGAATATCTTTTCGTTCTAAAACTTCAAAACAAACGGTCTAATTTAGTCCCCCACCCCCCTTCCCACAACATGTGTCATCCAGAAATAGATGTTTACAGTTGAAGACGCCGCGAGCAAGGTAGGTCACGGTTGGAACTTGTTAATGGAATTTGTTATATCTGTTCATATAAATGTTTCACTGAATTAACTTTATATTAACACATAAAATACGGTTGAAAAGAGATCTATGACGTAATAGAGAAGGGATGAAACGCCGCTGAATTTCTATTTGAGAAGTCCCGGTTCAGCAGATCTCTTTTTTCAATAATTACTCCAAATTTAATTTTTTTTTTTGTATATGTCTGGTCTACCATTAGGGTTTCAAAACATAATAACCAAACTTATAACAAAAGTTAATTAATAATATAGATATATTACTAAATACAACTATTTATATTCATATTTTAAAATAAAAAAATTTAAAAAATCATTAAAAAAAAAAAAAAAAAAGGATAAAATATAAAATTATAAAAATATATATATATATACTAACAACCTTATCTACCTTCTTTACAAAACTTTTTGTTTTCTTATTATTAGTTTGATTAAAAGTGCATGGTTCTGTCTTTCTCTCTTTTTTCTAACTATCATATATATTCTCACTTCTATTATTCTATATATAGGATTAGAGTATGTCTAAATGACGTGTAAAAGCCGATACAAAAGACGTTACGTTGTTAAATTTTATTGTTATTAATTATAAATATATAATTAACTAGATGATGTTTAGAAGTAAAGGATTTTTTTTCTCTCTATCTATACTAAATAATTACATTTTACAAATTTTATAATTTGAAATTAAATAATCAAATTTATGAAGATAATTTTAATAAAATACTTAACTATAAAACTATACAACTATTTATTTTTATATATATATATATAATGGTCAGGATATGCCTTTTTTATTTTTAATATCAACACCTGACATTTTTATTATTTTTTCTATTGTTTTTCATTTGTTAAGCGTATTTACGCAAGTTTGGCCTTAAATACCCATTTCTTGGTTTCTCAAGAAGCCACTGGGACCAAAAATATTTTTGGTCGCAATGGTACAGCCTACTCCACGCTGACGAGCGCCAACAGCGCGAAACGCGTTCGTAGATGGCTTTTCTTGATTTATCAAGAATTTGGTTGGTCAGATATCAGGGTACAGGCTAAATCAATGTTTAGTTGATTCCTGTTCCACCAGATGGCGCTCTGCCTTCTGAAAAGCACATGTGCTCCGGGTCAGGATATGCCTTTTTATTTTTAATATAGATGGAAATTTTGCCGGGAGGAAATTGATCTAAAGAGACTATTTTGACGGGAGAGGCGACCTTTGTCTCTTTAGAGATATATACATTTGTGTGTTTGTGAAAATAATAGAAAGAAAAAAAATATAAGATGTGTTGATATTAAAAATAAAAAAGGCATATCCTGACCAGGAGCATATGTGCATTTCAGAAGGCAGAGCGCTATCTGGTGGAACAGAAATCAGGGAACAGGCTAAATTAATGTTTAGTTGATTTCGGTTCCACCAGATGGAGCTCTGCCTTCTGTAAAGCACATGTGCTCCTGATCAGGATATACCTTTTTTATTTTTAATATCTACACCTGAACTTTTTATTTTATTTTTTCTATTATTTTTTCACACACACACACACACATGTTGTATTGAGCTGCAGTCGAGCTGGGAGTAGAAGTAAGAGCGTACTCAGATAATAATAAAAATGTCAGGTGTTCATATTAAAAACAAATTAGGCATATCGTGACCACTAACATGGGTGTTTTTTAAATAGAAGAGCGCCATCTAGTGGAACAGAAATCAACTAAACGTTGATTTAACCTGTTCCCTGATATTTGGTCAATCCATTTTCTTGATAAATCAATAAAATCTTCCACGAACACGTTTTTAATATCAACACCTGACATTTTTTAATGTTTTAAAACATGTTTAACGTAATTACGCAAGTTTGGCCTTAAATACCAATTTCTTGATTTCTTAGGAAGCCTCTGGGAACAAATATTTGGTCTTAGAGGTAAAGTCTGCACTACGCTGACGAGGATCAACAGCCCGAAACGTGTTCCTGGTTGACTTTTCTTTATTTATCAAGAAAATAGGTTCGCCAAATATCAGAGAACAGGTTAAATCAACGTCTAGTTGATTTTTGCTTCATTAGATGGTGCTCTGTCATTTGAAAAGCTCATGTAAATGTGGTCAGGTTATACATTTTTTTATTTTGATATACAAGGTGCGTTCATTAATTTCCAGGAGTGCTCTGTATCTTTGAAAAAATAAAACAAATAAAAAAAACAATGGTTGCCTGTAAAGTCGGTTTTACGGGCGAAGATTTTACGTGACAACGGTAGAATATTTATTGATATGTGAATATAATTAAATTGCACAATAGGAACAAGGAATTGAATGAAAATAAGAATTGCACAAATTTTAACTATAGAAATATATTTTGTTTACTAAAACATTGTACATGTAAACTTAAACTTAACTAATTCCTATTTGAGTGATTTTGTTGAGGATAGGACGATGATAGGAGAAATATGAAATGAAAGGAAGTGTTTCTGCTGTAATGTGTCTTGCGAAAGTCAAGTCGATAGTTGTTCCTTTTAACGTAGTTGACTTAGAAACGTTTGATACGCAATCAAGATTATACGTATTTTTCATGAATTTAAGAAACGAGTTGTCAGGCTTTACGTTTTTGTTAAAATCACCACACAGAAGAATCGGTATACTAGAATCAACTTGCACGAACGGTGGCACGTACTGGCTGTTGTGAATGTACGGACCGAGTCCTTGCCATAGTAACATTCCAATATCCTGCATACTAGCTCCTGGATGAATATATACAGCACCGAGTATAAACTTGAAGCTAGTATTAGCGGCGAAGCAAGTAACTTCAGTCATGCACATGTCACCCTTGGTTTTAATGACACGAGTTACGTCTGTAATCGCAACTTGGAACACTTCCGCCGTAGATGTCGATGATAATTTACGATAGATCGCCACTCCACCAGCCGCGTTGGTATTTGAAAATCAAAACACTTATTCAGATCGAAGGTTCAAATTTTTGCTAAATAAATTTGAAATTAAATAAAATTTGTAATTGTAAATGATGAAGTTGAAAATTAAAACATTTACTTAAATTAGATGTTAAAATTCTTGCTCAACACAGTTTAAATAAAGTTTTCTTATATCTGCCACTTTTTCTTAATATTTGTAATTTTAAAGAATCAATTCGAAAATCAAAACATTTATTCAGATCGAAGGTTCAAATTTTTGCTAAATAAATTTGAAACTATTTAAAATTTGTAAAATAATAATTAATTAAATAATTAATTTTAAACTAATAATTTACTTAACACTATCAACATTTATCAATAGTATGACATAACCTATAAACTCAGTTTCTCAACTTTTGTGTCAATCTAACAATTGATCAATCAATCATAGTTTACGATAATGAAATATCAGTGTACAATTATTTACCTTTATTGTTGTAGTTGTTGTAAATGACGAATCTAAGCACTCCACATTTTCACTACAGACACAGCTGACGATACTTTAACCACACGTGTGAACTTGTATTATGACGCTTTCTTGTTTTTCCAACGCCAAGAACGTTCGAGAAAGACAAAGACAGAGACAAGCATGCGCCGATTCAATGCGCCTAATTCTCTAGCGCTGCGCGCGCAGCACTCTCGTTCGATGACTCATCGTAACGTTACCGGGCGTTACACTTTTTCATAAGTGACTCCCAGCCGCAACCTAATTTAAGACGTTGTCACGTCAAAAACTAATTCAATATTTTTCAAAATATGCCCCTCCTGCCTCAATACACCCGTTCCATCTTTTTTTCCAATTGTCGAAGCAGGAGATAAAATCACTTTTTGAGAGGTTCCTCAAGGTTGCCTTCGATTCAGCTTGTATCATATCAACGTTGTCAAATTTCCGTCCTTTCAAGTTTATTTTCAATTTAGGATAGAGGAAAAAGTCATTGGGGGCTAAGTCGGGGGAATATGGTGGATGAGGGATCTGTATGGTTGAATGCTTGGCTAAAAACTGCAAAACAACATGGGCTGTGTGCGGCCGCGCATTACCGACGTGAAGTATCCAGTCATTGTTTTGCCATCTTTCAGGTCTTTTAAGGCGCACTGCCTCCCTTAAGCACCTCATTATCCCCAAATAAACAGATAGTCCAGTCACTGAAGATAATTCTTCTGTTAGATTTAATTAACTCCTTTATTTTGAGCTTGTTTTCCTCACAACGAAATGATCTTGGACGCCCAGTATGCTGATCATCGTTTGCCTTTTCCCGACCTTTTTGGAAGCGTGAAAATCATTCAAAAGTTCTTGAACGGGATAAAGCTGCATCGCCAAAAGCTTCTTTAATCAATTCATACGTCTCAGTAGCACTTTTTTTCAATTTAAAACAAAACTTAATGCAGATTCTCTGCTCTTCGAAAATGATCATTTTAAAATTAGAAATGCGAACCTTACAAGGAAGTTGTTTTGTTCTATTTTTAGATCGGCGCGTGCGCCACGAGACTCGTGCTTTCAGTCAGGTGTGGTCGAATATCCAATATTCAACTCTGTAAAAAATATTTTCTCTAGCTTTTTTATTTATTTTATTTTTCAACCAGTCCTGGAAATTAATGAACGCACCTTGTATATATGTGTGTGTAAATTTTTCTAGGTATAAATTGATCTACAAAGACAAGGTCGCCTCTCCCGTCGCCTCTTCCATCTATATTTTAGCCATAGATTTGGCCTAGCCACTTAGACAGCTAAACACCTCTTTGCCAGATTGTGAAGACTCCATTAGATCCCGTCTGGATCTCATGGAATAAAGTCCGCCCGAGACTGACGAGGGCCATTAGCCCGAAACCATGGTCTCCAGGTGGAAAATTTCCAATTTACCAAAGCTGGTGTTGTGGCTTTGTCACTGACCCGAGGCCGCTATTTTGAGAAGACAGTCAATAGATGGCGTCTAGCTTTGACGTCTATTTTGACGGGAGAGGGTACTTTTGTCTTTATGCATATATATGTACCAGAATCAGAACAATGTATTGTGCATCAACCCAGTAAAACCCTTTACTAGTGATGATAAAAGAATGAGCCACAATACCATTTTTGGCAAATACTGACAAAAACCAACAACCTGTATACCATGGTTTCTGGCTTTGACCCTCATCAGTACAGGGGCGGCTTCGATTTCATAACATTCTACGGCTTTTTATTTAAAATTTCCAAAACTGGTGTTATGGCTCATTCTTTATCATCACTTGGGAGGTTATTTACTAGGGTGATGTATAGTACCATCATTCTGATGCGCAATTAAAGGGAGAGGTGCCTCTTTTGGTACATGAGCATCATACTCCCGCAACTTTATGTTGTTATATATACACTAGCCGAATGACCCGGGCAACGCCCGTGTTTTACCCGATTGAATGTTTTTATTCAAATACTATTTGTTACAATCATAAATTGGCGCCTTAAATAAATGCATATATTAGTTAATAACTATAGCCTATGTGCTTTATCTGTCTATGTACTGTTGGCTTCCGTTTTTTACGTCTCTTACTGGGAAAAAGAAAGAGAGGATTCCATTTAGTTATTAACTAATATATGCATTTATTTAAGGAGCGACCCGCTCCAAAACAATAGTTACAAAAACCAAAAAGCGAGTGGGGGGGGGGGGCAAAGGTGGCGTGATCGTAGCCAACCAATAGGAGAGCGCAATTCCAAAAAAAAAAAGCAAACGGTGACAGAGATGAAGAATTAAGAACGCATGACGCTCGTAACTGTATATAGTATATTTAAGGTCGTTTCTCCCGTCAAAATATACTCTAAAGGTAAGCGCAATCTATTGATGATCGCAAACTAGCGGACTCAAGTCGGTGACAAAGCCACAACACCAGCTTTGGCAAACTGAGAAGCATTCACCTAGAGACTATGGTTTCGGGATAATGGCCCTCTTCAGCCCATGGTGGACGTTTTTTTTTTCATGAGATTCACAAGGTATAAAATGAAATCTTCACAATACATAATAAAGATAAATAGAGATGGATATTTTTCCGGTAGGAAATTCGATCTGTAGAATAAAAGTAGCTTCTCCCGTCAAAATAGACGTTAAAAACTAAACTCTATCTATATTTTGGCCATAGATTTGGGATAGCCACTTTGCCAGGTAAACACCTCTTTGGCAGATTGTGAAGATTTCCTTTAATCCCTTGTGAATCTCATGGAATAAAGTCCGCCCTAGACTGACGAGGGCCATTAGCCCGAAACCATGGTCTTTAGAGGTGGACGCTTCTTAGTTTTCCAAAGCTGGTGTTGTGGCTTTGTCACCGACCTAAGTCCGCTAGTTTTTGGAAACGGTCACTAGACGGCGCTTGGTTTTAACGTCCATTTTGACGGGAGAGGTAACCTTTATTTTTATAGGTCAATTTTCTTCGGGAAATATATTGCCACGTGGAAAATTAAGAAAGACAAACTTCACGACGACACAGCAATTTTATTTAGGGCAAGAACAAACTATGAATTATAAACAAAAGATAAACAACGAGGGAAGTTTACAGAGTAACAAAATATAAACATTAAAAATTATACTCTGTTAATAAAATAATAATACTTTGCTACAATATTATAAAAAATAAATAATATATTTAAATTATCTTATTTTGTTTTATTTTTAGAAACAGATTTTTTTAAGCAAGTCTAATCAACATGAATGTAAATATTTTAATTCTTTCTATGTGCTCTAGCTGTAAAGAATAAATTACAATTGTGGTACAATATTTAATGCTTAAATATCTTTAAACAACTGACGAACTTATTTTCTACGTTCCAATATGAATTAAATCAAGGTAAGTCTTTTATTTCTTTATGTTTGTTTCTCTATATTTGACTTAAAAAAAAGTCATTTTTGAGAATAGTAAAAAATATTCTTGTGGAAAAGTAATTTTTTAAGCTATCATTATACTGCACTAAAAATATTCTTTTGAATTATAAATAACATAAGATAGTTTTTTTTTTTAATACAAATTTCTGAGTTATATGGCAACAAATACACTCGTGTACAGATCTAAAGATCAAACAAAAACCTTTTTTTTTAATTACAGAACGATTATTAAAGGAAAAATTTGTAATACATATTGTACATATATTACTTCTTTTGCTAGCAATGTGTAAATTTGAAAAAGCCTTTTCTTTATAATTTGCATATTTGAAAATGTTTACGATGGATTTATGAAAATCATACGAAGCTATTAATTCCAAATATTTGAAAACATATATTTGAACTATCATATTTTTAAATAAAATAAAATTCGTATATGCCTTATGCACATCAGTGCGTTACTCCCCCGATGTCTAACATGAATTTTACCAATAGATATACAGTTAAACCTGTCTATAGCGCCTCCCTCTCTATAGCCCTCGATTTTAAATACGTAGTACGATGCGAGATTTACATTAAAAGTGATTTGTCTATAGCACCCCTTCTCTATAGCACCCTATTTTGGTGAGTCCCAAGAGGGGGCGCGATAGATAGGTTTAACTGTAATATCAAAACAAAATGTTGTATTAAAATATTGTACATATATAATGCTTAGTAAAAAATACATTTAAAAGTGAAGAACAATATACAGAAAAAAACAAATGACAATGATCAAACGATAGAAGACCAATACTCGAAGTAGAATCGCTTTCAATGTTATATTAGGTAATTTTTTTTATATAATTAAAATAATTATAATAATTTTAAAGAGAAAAATAAGATTATTTTTATTGAAAAAATTCAAACGATTTTTCTATTAAAGTCATGCTTCCACTGGCTTATCAAATATATCAGAGGAAATATGGACCATTTCTAAAAGTCAAATATTTGTCTACGCATAGTGACCGTTTGAGAGTAAAACGTTAAAATATATTTAAAACATTCATTAGTATACGTATTGACAAATTTGAGATATAATCATATATGATTTAAAATAGGGCTATATATATGTAGTAATAAATTTCAATATACACTATATTTTCATATGTACCATAATTATAAAGTGTAATAGTCCCAATATGTAGATACAGTTCAACACGTCAGCTTGGCCATCATGTGATCACAAATAAGACAATAAAGTTTTTTTGAGAGTACGCCGCACCCAAGACAGGACGAGTTCCAATTTCGTCAAAGATTATTCATTTCCTTTCAGGAAACTTCCAATAAGTTTCACGACCGTTACTAGAAACCGACAAACGAGCCGGACAACAACAAATCATCTCTCCCTCTCATATAAATCACACTCTCCTGGACCTTGTCGTGTCTTCGGTCTCTCTGGGGAGACATCAAACCTTCCTCGCCCTTTGTGTTACCCATTGACGCCTGAACACCAGGCCCCATGACTGCAGTGCTTGTGGTGCCATATATGTATGTAACGTTTCTATGATGATCTGTACACGCCAATATGCAGGTGATATTGTTTTGCGTAAATAAAAGAGAACAATCAACCGTCTGACTAACTAACTTTATTTCAATCACACGCCTTTTATTTATAGTTACAAATATTTACATAATTCCTGACAGCGTAAAAAATTACATCTATTAATAATTTATAAGCAGAATGTGACAACCCCCCCCTACTAAAAAAATTAATTTCAGATTTATTTATACAAATGGAGGTTGGGAGGGGTTGGAAGGTTAGGGAAAAAACGCATTCTGCAAAAAAAAAAAAATAATAATAATAAAAGTATTCTTACTATGGCAGTACGGCGGTCGGACCTGATAGTTGGGGTATCCAGGCGCGTACCTAATCGACTGTATCGCATGTTGACCATTTTACTAGAGGTCCTTGGGGTGACCGGCCTGTTAGTTTTTTTCCAGGTGTGTCACTTAGAACATATGCAACAGGGCTGTACTGTCCATCATTAGCAGAGTCCTTCAATGTTTGTAGAGAGAATTCAAGCTTTATCTTGAAGTAGAAAATTACATGGACGTAAAAAAATATATTTTGCGATATTAAGCAGTCCCCTTAGAGAGTGGAAACTCCTTTCTGCATAACCCGTTACTCTCACTTCTAGCCTGTACGCTGGCAGGAAGACACAGCGATGTACATAAACCCTTTCAGACTTAAAAGTCATTATTGTTGATGCAAAAAAAGGAGTCGCTCCTTGCTAACTTTTGTTTATGGTCGGATTCAAGACATCCATTCAAATCCTCCACATCTTGGAAGGGAAGTGGATAATCCCCCATGCCTTCATTCGAGGTTGAAATAGGGTCCCATAGTTTTAATTTAGATACATTAACTATTGTGCTGGGCTTATTTTCAGGCTGGCATGGTTTATTTATTTCGACTATGTGAGGTGATGGGGTAGAAATAACGGTGTATGGATCTGGATAATAAACTGGTGACAGTTTGCCATGGCCTACCTGATGAGGGATTCGATACAAAACTTTATCTCCAATTTTTAAATTCGGGAATCTATGAGAACTATTGTATCTTTTAACTAACCTTTTATGTAATTCCTCGGTTTTTTTCATTGGCAATGGTTCGGGCTTTTTCTACTGGCGGATACGGATTCGTAAGATCAGAGATGTAGGAAGGGAGGGTTCCGTACAGCAAGTATATCGGAGGGAATGTAGTCGTAGAGTGGGGTGGGTTCTATATTCTTCCTGCGTCTTTTGTAACAATTTAGGCCAAGGGGCCCTAGGGTTACCTTGATATTGTATTTTTAACTTTCCAATCAACGTTGCATTAGCCCGTTCTAATAGTCCATTACACTCTGGATGGGACGGAGAGGTCATTACGTGCTTTATACCCTTCTCCTGAAAATATATATTAAATCTCTTCGAGACAAACGAGGGATGTCTATCCGTGACTAAGATTCTAGGTTTTCCTATATTTAATAATTGGTTGATGCTATTTATGTAGGTCGCGATGGATGTGCCTTTGGAAGCATAACCCCAGATATATCGTGAATGATGGTCGATAACGGTATGGATACAATTTTTAGCACTATTATAACCTCCTAGGCCCAAAACCGTATCTAAAGCCACGACATCGAAGGGTTTTGTCGCCCTAGGTAATGATCCCATCAGTCCATAGGAGGGCTGGGTGCTACTCTTTATTGTTTGACAGTCCTTGCAGTTCTTAACATAATTCTTTATCTTCCCTATCATCCCCTTAAAATAGTATTGAACGGAAAGTGCTCTGATCATAGCACTGATGCCTGGGTCTCCTAAAGATTCATGGACTTTCTGAATCAGGTTATCTTGGAGCTCCAGGGGAACAACTATTCTATCCTTGTTATTAAGTCTTATATAAGTAATACCATCCACCATAGAGTATAATTTTGAAGGTGGTATCGATAAATCACCCTGGTTTTGTTTCAAGGCTTGAGCTGACAAAAAATAAGAGTATGGAAGTCTGAAGAGAAAATCGGCTTCGTGATTTTCACAACCCTTGTTATAATTAAAATCCATGTCATATTCGGACAACTTCAAGGACCATCGGAACAGTCTCCCATTGGTGTGTTTGAAGCTATTCAGCCATATCAGCGACTTATGATCCGTGTGAACTATGACGTGACTGCCGGATATGTAAGGGTGGTAGCGCTTACAAGTCTCGACCACCGCGAGCAGTTCTAGTTCTGTTATTGTATATTTAGACTCGGCACCTCGCAAAGCCCTACTGAAATAGGCGAACGGCTTTTGCGTGCCATCAGGATATTCCTGTTTAAGCACCGCTCCTATACCCAGATACTGGCATCACAATAAATATGTGTAGCCAAAGAAGGGTTAAAAAGTTGAAGTATTGGTTTGGAGCATAGAGCTTCCTTTAAATCCTCAAAGCTTCTCTGACATTCCTCCGTCCAGATAAACCGGGAGTTTTTCTTGAGAAGATCATTCAAAGGGGCTCTTATATTGTTAAAATTCTTTATAAATTTCGCATAATATGTGTCACGCTTCCCAAAAAGGATCTTAAACATCGCAAATCACGAGGTGGGGGCAATGATTTGATAACATCGACATTAACGCTCGAAGGCGAGATCTGGTTCTCCGAAATTTCATAGCCGAGGTAAGTTATCCTTTTCATAAATAGTAGACATTTATCTCTCCTCAACAGTATGCCTGCTTTTTTTTCAAATCTCGAATATTTTTCCGAGGTGTTTTAAATGGGATTCCTCGTTTTCTGAAAATACTAAAATATCATCAAAATAAGATGTTACATTATCAAGTTTATATTTCTACAGAATGGCAGTGAGCTTTCTATTAAATATTGCAGGGGCAGTCTTTAATCCAAACGGTAATCTACACCAGACATAAGAATCCTCAGAAGTTGAGAAACATGTCATCTCCCGATCTTTTGGATGAAGAGGGATTGTCCTGTAAGCGCTTAAGATATCTAGGCATGAAAATACTCTGGCTCCCTGTACCTTCTGAACTATATCCTCCATTAATGGATTGAGGAACGAATCCGAAATTATTTTCCTGTTTAGGAGTCTATAGTCGATACAAAGCCTAACCCTTCCCTCTTCCTTCTTGGGTGCGAGCGTAACAGGCGCGCTATATGGGGAAGACGCAGGTTTGATTAAGCCGTACTTTAACAATTGCTCAATTTGTTGTTTTATTAAATCCTGATCTCTCAAGCTATGACGATAAGGTCGAACTCAGACAGGCTTTTTGTCACTCAGTTTCAGTCTTGGAGGCTGGATATTCAATGGTTTTATATTAAATTTGTTTTCCCCAAAGATCTCTGAATATATAATTATCTAATAATATTTTTACCATAGTGAAAAGTTATATATTATCATGTAAATAACAATCATTCGTGTCAGGCAGTGGCATAGGTTTTGCATCTGGTTGATACCCTTGCTTAGATTTTAATACATAAGGAACTGCTCCACTGTCTGGCACGGAACAAACAAAATTACAAACATCATCTTCAAGCAAGTTTGCAACATTTCTATAGAATGAAGAATCTCTAATCCTAAGACATTTTCTATTTACCTTTAAACAATTTACATGATGATTGCAATATTTGGTTCTACTAATTTTAGCATAATAGTTTTAAATTTTATAAAATTTCTGTATGGCTTCTAATTCTCTGTCTGAAAAACTGTAATTAAACTGGCCTAATTTTCTATTATTCTGATTAATGTAACTATTATTAAAATCTATTTTCACCTTAAAATAGGGTAAGTATTTGGCAGATAAAATACCAAAATTAAGACTTCCACTTTGAACTATATGAAACAAAAGATTGAGCGACTTAGCTCCTATGGTAGTATTTAACTCAATCTCGCCAACAATGTCTATACAATGGCTAACCGATTTTAAAGATTTAAGTTTTGGTTTCTTAATTAATGTTATAATTTCCGCCGGCAATAGATGCCTGGAAAGGATATTTATTTCTGATCCGGAGTCTAAAACAAAAAGTAACTTAAAGTCCACCCCGTCCGCACGATCCCTCAACAATACGCGAAGACTGGGGAGGCGTCCATCGCTTCGTTCGGGCCTCCTGATAGAGGCTGGTGACTCACCCTCGTGATCCTGAACGGCGGCAAGGCTCGCGGTTTGGCTCCTCGTTGGCGGAAGGTGGGTTCCGGGGCGATCGTTCCTTCCCTCTCTCCAGTTCCGCGGCCTATAGCCCTGTCCTCCCTGCCAGGAAGTAGACGGTCGTCGTCGGGCAGGATAGCCTAACTCCATTCATGAGGCTGCACTTGTGGTTCGTCAGTGAGATACCTCTATGGCCTCGGCAATCTAAAGCCAGCGTTCCAAACTTGCCGGAGAGGCAGCAATTAATAAGCGCTCACAAACTCCGAATCAATGCCAGAAGTTAATCCCTCCAAGATCAGTTCCTGTGACAGTCCCAATTTGGTAGCATCTTTGCAAAGTAGTATTCCTTTACAGATTGTTCTAGTCTTTTTCTTAATTGCCAGAATTTTCGATGTAACCCATGTTCAGGCTCGTGAAAAAAACATTTCATTCTAGAATGAAGTTCTTCTAATGAGGATATATCCTTGAAAATTGAAGCATACATTTCCAGAGCTTTACCTTTAAATAACATTGGTATCATGGACAGGGATTCTTTTGATGAGAGACCTTACTGTTGTGCCTGATGGTTAAATAAAATTGACCAGTCAGCGTAGCTAAGTCCATCATCAGGATCATATATATCTAAGAATCAATTCAAAAGGGAGATTCAGATTTATTCTTTCTTTTAATGAGTCTTCCTTCAATGAGGTGTTTGCTCTCTTTCTTCCCATCGCTGGTCAGATCCTGTCGACTTCTGTAACGTTTCTATGATGATCTGTACACGCCAATATGCAGGTGATATTGTTTTGCGTAAAGAAAAGAGAACAATCAACCGTCTGACTAACTAACTAACTTTATTTCAATCACACGCCTTTTATTTAAAGTTACAAATATTTACATAATTCCTGACATATATATATATATATGTGACATATAGTGTAAAAACTATATAATAAAAATATAATAGTGATTCTATATTTAAAATTTAATGAGTAAACTGATAACAATGATAATTTATATCAAGTAGATTTGATTAGATTAGAAAGCTAAATCTAAATTAATTATAAAAATAAATAGTTGTTTAGTTTTGTATTAAAATTATCTTTATTATTTTGATTATTTAAATTCAAATTATAAAATTTGGAAATTGTTATTATTTAGCAGAGAGAGAGAGAAAAAAAAATCCTTTACTTCTTACATCATCCAATTAATTATATATTTATAATTAATAACAATAAAATATAACAACGTAACGTCTTTTGCATCGGCTTTTACACGTCATTTAGACATACTCTAAATTGTATATAGAATAATAGAAGTGAGAATATATTTAATATTATAAATTTTAGTAGTAAGAGAAAAGAGAGAAAGACAGAACCATACACTTATTATCAAACTAGTAATAAGAAAAAATAAAATTTTTTGTAAAGAAGGTAGATAAGATTGCTAGTATATATATATTTTTTTTATAATTTTATATTTTGTCTTTTTTTTTTTTTTAAGATTTTAAATTTTTTTTATTTTATATAATGAATATATCTAGTTGTATTTAGTGAAATATCTATAATATGAATTAACTTTTGTTATAAATTTGGTTATTATGTTTTGAAACCCTAATGGTAGACCAGACATATACAAAAAAAAAATTAAAATGAATTAATTAATGGAAAGAGAGATATGCTGGACCGAGGATTATCAAATAGAAATCCAGCTGATATTTCACCCCTGTTCTATTATATCATATACCTCTCTTAGACCGGATTATATGTGTTAATATTAAGTTGTTTTAGTGAAACATTTATATATAAATATTCTACATACATAAGTGTTAAGGAATTCCAAATGTTACCTACCCAGTCTGTGACGCGTTCCTCTGTAAACAACTATTTCTGGATAACATCTGTTGCGGGGGGGGGGACCCGTGCTCCTCTTTTCAAAATAGATTGTTTTCTTAGAAATTTCAAAATAATAAATCAACTGAAGAAGAAAAGAGAGAAAATAGTTAAGGGAAGAAATTATATGTGACATATATATATATATATTACGATATTTTACACAAATAAATTTACTGGCAATGCGCTTCTTTTAAACTGATGAGCCAAGCCCTCTCATTCAATAACTCATATCATTGCAGAAAGATCTGTAGAGATAATATTTGATGATATTTAAAAGAAGCGCATTGCCAGTAAATTTATTTGTGTAAAATTTTAACGATAGATGGCAATTAAATTTGATTTACTAATATTACGATTAATGTAAAAAAGAATTTATTTTCAAGATTTTGATACCAAGTACAGTCGTTTGGTGAAAATTTGTCACTTCACCAGCTTAACCACCTGTTTGGTAAATTCGGCCGATATCATAACCCCTGTAGTAGGATGTTATGAAATTGAAGCCATCCCTGTACTGATGAGGGCCATAGCCTTAAACTATGGTATACAGGTTGGTATTTTGTCTGAATTTGCCAACGCTGATGTTGGGTCTCATTCTTCTCATGTTGTATTTTGGTATTTTCATGTGCTACCTTTCGGTCTTCTAATGGTATCTTCTGTGATCAAGCACCCGAGGCGATCTCAGGGAGCTACCACGTAGAATAACTTAGGGGGCACTGTTTGATTTAATAGTAAAACGAACTTTCTACAACCCCTTAAATATCCTTGGAAGGATGTAGCTATAGCAAAATTGTTGTTAAAGCTTGAGGAGAGATCTTTTTAACTGTTTGCATTCCATTTATATAATTTCTATCAGATATTCGATGTGTTACAATCTTAGATAAGGTAAGGTTTCGAAACCTGATTTGGAAATTGAATCCAGGTTGTTATATATCACAATTTATAATACAATATAATGCGGCTTGTGATTGTAAAACGACATTTGAAAATTTTCCCGCATGTGTTTCTTTTCAACGAAAAATCAAAATTAATTTTAAGGAGAAATAATCGTTATTCCTCCTTTAAATAAATTTTGATTTTTCGTTGAAAAGAAACACATGCGGGATAATTTTCAAATGTCGTTTTATATATCACAATATCAGTACACCATGAATTTAGCATAGACTATATTATAGGTCATATAATGACCTGAATGTGCTCTAAAGTCCTAAATCCATGTGATGACCCAGGAAAATGTGTTTCTTACATTTAGCCTCTTCCTCAAATAACTCAAGAACCTAAAACTATCCTAGATAGTTCTAATACCTTATAATTGCAAAGACAATTTGCTTCTGTATATATAGCGATATAAGAAATTGAACTATTTTTGATTTATTTAAAAATAATCATACCCATTGAAAAGAGTTTAAATTTCTCATAATAGATTGTGCGCTAATGCATGATATAACGACATATATGTATTTGAGGTAGATGTAGTCACAAACGCCAAAAGCAGTGTTTTACTATCTTTGAACCAACAAAACAATTCAAAAGTATACACATTCTTGTGGGCTACATAATAAATATCAAGGACAAAATTACAAAGTTAAATTATTTTGTAATATTAAAAAAAAAAATTTACACTTAGAGACCAAACATAAGGAAGTCGTCTGTTTTTTTTTGTTTTTTTTTTAAAGGAGACTGAGGCTGTTCATACACTTAGTTATCTCATGTGTCTTCAATAAAAGTCACTGTAATATCTTTCAGAGTTATTGTCTGAATCCCGATATACATGCTAAAAGGTACAACTTGTTCACACTTGGTTATCTCGTGTGTCTTCAATAAAGGTCACTGTAATATATTTCAGAGTTATTGTCTGAATCCCGATATACATGTTAGAAGGTACAACTTCCTTAAGTTTTGTCTATAAGTGTATATTGGTTATCTCGTGTGTCTTCAATAAAAGTCACTGTAATATCTTTCAGAGCTATTGTCTAAATCTCGATATATATATACATGTTAAAACGTACAACTTCCTTAAGTTTTGTCCATTAGTGTATATTGGTTATCTCGTGTGTCTTCAATAAAGATCACTGTAATATCTTTCAGAGTTATTGTCTCAATCCCGATATACATGGTAAAAGGTACAACTTCCTTAAGTTTTGTCCATTAGTGTATATTGGTTATCTCGTGTGTCTTCAATAAAGATCACTGTAATATCTTTCAGAGTTATTGTCTCAATCCCGATATACATGTTAAAAGGTACAACTTCCTTAAGTTTTGTCCATGAGTGTATATTGGTTATCTTGTGTGTCTTCAATAAATATCACTGTAACATCTTTCAGAGTTATTGTCTGAATCCCGATATACATGCTAAAAGGTACAACTTCCTTAAGTTTTGTTCATCAGTGTATATCAGTATATATAGGAGCATTTCTTCCTTTAAATGTATTAATTCAAGGCATATATAGATCATATTCAGGCAAAGTGAGCAGACTCAGTACAGAGAAAAGGCAACAACACCAGTTTTGGAAAATCCAGACAAAAAGCCAACCTATATACTATGATTTCAGGCTATGACCCTCATCAGTAGAATGACGGCTTCGATTTCATAACATCCTACTGGAGGGGATATGAGAAATCGGCCAAATCTATAAAAGAGATGTTAAAGTTGAAGAAGTGTATAGGGACTAGACCAATGCACCTGATAATTCCCAAGTTATTGCTATGAATATTACTCAGTACCTTAAAAAAAGATGTTTGTTTGTGTTTTCCTTCAGTGGAAAGTAAATAAACTATTCGGAATATTGAAACATGAGAACACAAACTCTAAACAATTTCGTTTATTGTGAAAAAATAGTACAAATATGATATTGTACTGGAATAAGGTGCATAAATTATGAAAAAAGCATCTCCTTATCGTGCAATTGAAAGTTTCTGATGGCTTGCGCCATCTATCGGAATAAATATAAACTATTCTCGTTGATTTCTAATTATGGCACCACGCTGATGAGGGCCAACAGCCCGAAACGCGTACGTGGTTAGCTTTTCTTGATTAATAAACAATGGTTAATTGGCCAATTCTGGAATAATTAGAAATCAACGAGAATAGTTGATATATTTCCCGATAAATGGCGCAAGCCATTAGCAACTTTCAGTTGCACGATAAGGAGATGCCTTTTTCATAATTTCGTTTATTTGTTTATTATGTTTTATTCATTATAAAGAAACGAAATATTCTAAATATGAATTAAATAAATTCTACAAACTTCTCAATTATTTATTTCCTACTTTTTTTTTTTTTTTCAGTGACCCGTTGGTACCCTTTTCAAGGAAAACAGAACTTACAATGATTGCCTTAGCGCGCCATCTTTTATAAGAAATTCGAACTATTTTTGCCGCGTATGATTTTTTTTAATGAATCATTTTTTTTACTGCCCTTACTGCTATGATAAAATAATGGAAGAGCTTGGCTCATCAGTGGGAAACCCATTAAACTGATGAAATCGCTGAGAGGGTTTACCACTGAGGGGCCAAACCCTCCCATTATTTTATCATTGCAGTAAGGGCAGTAAAAAATGGATTAATTTTAAAAATAATCATGCATGTCTAAAATAGTTCGAATTTACTAGAACTCATAATGTTTGTATTTATTGGTTTTTAAAGATATTTATATACATATATATGTAGAAATATCTTTAAAAAATCAGCAAATGTGAACATTGTAAGTTTTGTTTTCTTTAAAAAGGTGACAGTGTATCACAGTGAAACGTTGTATATAAATAATTATAAAGTTTTAGTATTTATTTAATCTTATTTATAATTACAACCTTCAAAAATGTTTTTCGAGAATTGTTCTAAGTTCATTTCTTCTGTTTTAAATGACACATTATGATGCATTAGCGCGCCATCTCTTATGAAAATTCGAAACTATTATAGACGCGTATGATTCTTTAAAAAATAAAACAATTTCTACTGCCCTTACTGCAATGGAAAAATTATGGGAGGGCCTGACTGGGAGGGTTCACCACTGATGAGCCAGGCCCTCCCAATAATTTTTTTCACTGTAGTAGGGGCAGTAGATATTGTTTAATTTTTTAAAGAATCATACGCGTCTATAATAGTTTCGAATTTTCACAATCTATCTATATTTAGAATATATTTGTATACAGTGTGTGTAAGAGAGATTCAGCTTTCTGAATCTAGTGACCCTATTTCAAATCTCGCTGGAACTTTTAGTTTACCCTTTTAGGACACCACCAACTCGAGAAATTCTCTCAAGCGACTTCATTCTTCGTTACAATAGCTTATGTCCATAGTTCATCTAAAATACCCATTCTAAAAGTCTAGCATCAGTATCACTATAAAAGGAAAACCGAAAAATGCAATATAACAGCGGTATGATAGATTAAACTGGCGAAACTGCTAGGAGGGTTCACCACTGATGAGCCAGGCCCTCCCATTAATTTTTCTATTGTACTAAGGGCAGTAGAAATTGTTCAGTTTTCAAAAAAGAATCATAAGCGTCTATAATAGTTTAGAATTTTTATAACAGATGGCGCGCTAATGTATCATAATAATATCGTAACTACAAATAGGTTTGAAAAAGATAAATGCCATACTTTTTTATAAATAATTAAAAGCTTAAATAAATATTAATTACTAGACGAATGGCCCGGGCAACGCCCGGGTTTTACCCGAGTGCGAATATATTTTTAAAACGTTTTAATCTTCATCTAGATCTTCATCTTGTCTACTCCTTGTATACATCTTGCTTCCTAGGGTTGCCTAGAGTGGCCGCTATAGACAGGGTGGTCTGTATGGACAGGTGGATGTATCACACAGCTGATAACAGGGTTGCCTAGAGTGGCCGCTATAGACAGGGTGGTCTGTATAGACAGGTGGATGTATCACACAGCTGATAACAGGGTTGCCTAGAGTGGCCGCTATAGACAGGGTGGTCTGTATAGACAGGTGGATGTATCACACAGCTGATAACAGGGTTGTCTAGAGTGGCCGCTATAGACAGGTGTATGTATCACACAGCTGATAACAGGGTTATCTAGAATGGCCGCTATATACAGGGTGGTCTGTATAGACAGGTGGATGTATCACACAGCTGATAACAGGGTTGTCTAGAGTGGCCGCTATATACAGGGTGGTCTGTATAGACAGGTGGATGTATCACACAGCTGATAACAGGGTTGTCTAGAGTGGTCGCTATTGACAGGGTGGTCTGTATAGACAGGTGTATGTATCACACAGCTGATAACAGGGTTGTCTAGAGTGGCCGCTATAGACAGGGTGGTCTGTATAGACAGGTGTATGTATCACACTGCTGATAACAGGGTTGCCTAAAGTGACCGCTATAGACAGGGTGGCCGCTATAGACAGGTGTATGTATCACACAGCTGATAACAGGGTTGTCTAGAGGGGGGCAGGGAGGACACGTGTTCGCTGGCAGCCAATGGGCGCGCATTCTATCCGTGAGCTTCAGACAGAATAAGGCAAATATATAAGTTGATTATTTCAATTGATTACAATTTTATATGTGTGATTACTTAATTCTTTAAATAGATTAATATTATTTTTAAAATATATCCAGACGTTACCTTTTCCTTTGGAATTGATTTCTAGATAATTGATTTTAAGGACAGCCAACAGTGAGCTAAATTCGAAATTGCTTCTCTTTTTTTTATATACGACCGCCTTTTTAGAGAACTACTTTTCCTAGGAATTGACTTTTTGATAATTGGTTACGAAGACAGTCTGTAGAGAGGGCTACACTTTACATTTCTTCTCCATTTCTTTGACAATCTACATTTTGAAGAGCTACCATTTGACGGAATTGTTTTCTTGTTAATTGGTTACGAAGACAGTCTGTAAAGAGAGCTACACTTTACATTTATTCTCCATTTCTTTGACAATCTACATTTTGAAGAGCTACCATTTGACGGGATTGTTTTCTTGATAATTGGTTACGAAGACAGTCTGTAGAGAGAGCTACACTTTACATTGCTTCTCTATTTCTTTGACAATCTACATTTTGAAGAGCTACCATTTGACGGGATTGTTTTCTTGATAATTGGTTACGAAGACAGTCTGTAGAGAGAGCTACACTTTACATTGCTTCTCCATTTCTTTGACAATCTACATTTTGAAGAGCTACTATTTGACGGGATTGTTTTCTTGATAATTGGTTACGAAGACAGTCTGTAGAGAGAGCTACACTTTACATTGCTTCTCCATTTCTTTGACAATCTACATTTTGAAGAGCTACTATTTGACGGGATTGTTTTCTTGATAATTGGTTTCGAAGACAGTCTGTAGAGAGGGCTACACTATACATTGGTTCTCCATTTCTTTGGCGATCTACATTTTGAAGAGCTACCATTTGACGGAATTTGTTTCTTGATAATTGGTTACGAAGACAGTCTGTAGAGAGAGCTACACTTTACGTTGCTTCTCCATTTCTTTGACAATCTACATTTTGAAGAGCTACTATTTGACGGGATTGTTTTCTTGATAATTGGTTTCGAAGACAGTCTGTAGAGAGAGCTACACTTTACATTGCTTCTCCATTTCTTTGACAATCTACATTTTGAAGAGCTACTATTTGACGGAATCTGTTTCTTGATAATTGGTTACGAAGACAGTCTGTAGAGAGAGCTACACTTTACGTTGCTTCTCCATTTCTTTGACAATCTACATTTTGAAGAGCTACCATTTGGCGGGATTGTTTTCTTGATAATTGGTTACGAAGACAGTCTGTAGAGAGAGCTACACTATACATTGGTTCTCCATTTCTTTGACAATCTACATTTTGAAGAGCTACCATTTGACGGGATTGTTTTCTTGATAATTGGTTTCGAAGACAGTCTGTAGAGAGAGCTACACTTTACATTGCTTCTCCATTTCTTTGACAATCTACATTTTGAAGAGCTACTATTTGACGGAATTTGTTTCTTGATAATTGGTTACGAAGACAGTCTGTAGAGAGAGCTACACTTTACGTTGCTTCTCCATTTCTTTGACAATCTACATTTTGAAGAGCTACCATTTGGCGGGATTGTTTTCTTGATAATTGGTTACGAAGACAGTCTGTAGAGAGAGCTACACTTTACATTGCTTCTCCATTTCTTTGACAATCTACATTTTGAAGAGCTACCATTTGACGGAATTGTTTTCTTGATAATTGGTTTCGAAGACAGTCTGTAGAGAGAGCTACACTTTACATTGCTTCTCCATTTCTTTGACAATCTACATTTTGAAGAGCTACCATTTGACGGGATTGTTTTCTTGATAATTGGTTTCGAAGACAGTCTGTAGAGAGAGCTACACTTTACATTGCTTCTCCATTTCTTTGACAATCTACATTTTGAAGAGCTACCATTTGACGGGATTGTTTTCTTGATAATTGGTTACGAAGACAGTCTGTAGAGAGAGCTACACATTACATTGCCTCTCCATTTCTTTGACAATCTACATTATTGAAGGTCTACCATTTGACGGGATTGTGTTCTTGATAATTGGTTTCGAAGACAGTCTGTAGAGAGGGCTACACTATACATTGTTTCTGCATTTCTTTGACGATTTACATATTGAAGGGCTACCATTCTTTGGTTTTATTTTCTTGATATTTGAAATCGAAGATCATAAACAGAGAGCAACACTCGACACTTTTCTCTTGCTTCTCGATTTCCTCAACGACCGCCATTTCGAAAAGTTCAACAGGAATTGTTATTCCTTTCTTGCTATTTGATTTCGAATATCGCCTATTGAAGGATGCACTCACAACTTCTTAATTTCTATCTTGATTGGGTTTTCCTTTTTCTAAAGAGCCGATATATCTTGAAAATATCAAATATCAGGATAGATTTCTGGAAGCTAAGTTTGATTTGAGTTTTGATACATGTTCACATCGGTATCGCTTTCTTGATGCCAGTTTAAGATTTCAACAATGGGGATCCTTAATTTCCAATTACTTTACCTGGAATCTTTATATACGAAATTTAGGAACCTGTGATTCAATATTAATCAAGTAGAACAATCCGCCTAACATATAATCAAATTATAATAGAAGGAATTGCTGGTTATCAATTGCTAAGTATAACCCAAAAGTAATAACGATGAGTTTCATTATTAAAGACTTCAATAAAGAAAAACGTCGCTTTTACCCTTGGTCTATTTTTATCAATATCAGAAAACATTAAAATGGAATGCAAAATTTCACCCATATATTTTCTATCTCCATAACGGAAAGCAAATTTGCCAAAGTCAAACTTTAAAACATTTAGTTCTTCTCTTAATACTTTTTTTAATTTAAAGCGCTATCCTCCTAGGAACACTTGCGCTGACATACATTTATGTTTCTAAAGTTGTGTATATACATATTTATTTACAATAATTTTAGGCCGTAAAGAAAAGTCATTAGATATTAACAAGTAAAAAGAGAGAGAAAAAAGAAACTTTTTTTTTTTTTTTCTTCAAATATTTACATCAAAATAGTTCATTTATCATTATTGATAAAAGAGAAGAGAAAAATAACTGGTTATCCACGGACGGCTAATCCAATGGTGCGACTCAATTAAGGTGCTGGGGGTGAGATTTGACCGAGGTCTATCTTTCCACCAGCACGTAGTTGAAGTCTGTGCCAAGGTCCGCGGCATGTTGCCGCGTTTGACCGCAGCCGCTAATCTCAACTTTGGTTTTGGTTACCGCGCCTTGAGAACTCTGTATCTGCAAGTGGTTGTTCCAGCCATTGCCTATGCCTCGGCGGTATGGTTTCCTAATATTTCTCAACGCCTCTTAAATTTTCTACTGAGTGCTCAAAGGCCTTTCCTAGTGAGAGCTTGTAGAGCTTTCAGATCAATCAGCAACGCTGCTCTTATCTCCCTCTCTAGAGTTATTCCTCTCGATCTGGAAATCTCGGCTAAAACTGAGCTATACCTTAAAAAGTATGGATTGGTTGATGCTGAAATTCCACTCGAGCATTGCGGCTTGTCTGCTTGCTACATTCATTTTTAGACTAAAAAATCATACACTTTAGTTAGTAGCCCGTAAAACCATATTCTCTCTTCAATTGGGCATTAGAACGATGCACTGTACATCACTCTAGTTAAAACTTTACCAGTAATGATAAAGAATAAGCCGCAACACCAGTTTTAGAAAATTCAGACAAATTTTCAATTTGTATACCATTCTTTATCATCACTAGTAAAGGTTTTAATAGGGTGATGTACAGTGTCATTGTTCAGATGCATAATTAAAGGGAGAGGTGTCTCTTTTGGTACATGAATATCATTCTCCTGTAACTTTATGTTATACAGTAGAACCTCCCTGTAAAGGACAACACCTAATTACAGAATTACAGCGCCAAGGTGTCCTTTAGGGAGAGGTGTCCTCTTACCAGAGATTTGCTAAATAGTAAAAATGGTAATTTTGCAAATGAAAACTGTCCTTTGTAGAGAGGTTCCCGCTAAAGGGAGGTTCTGTTGTTGTTGTTGCTTATTCCTCAAGTCGTTTAAACGATCTCCATTAGGTTCCATTGTCTCAGCTTTTTTATTATAGTCCTGGGATTTTCCCAGAGGTTTTTGTAGAGAGGTTCCCGCTAAAGGGAGGTTCTGTTGTTGTTGTTGCTTATTCCTCAAGTCGTTCAAACGATCTCCATTAGGTTCCATTGTCTCAGCTTTTCTATTATAGCCCTGGGGTTTTCCCAGAGGTTTTTGTAGAGAGGTGTCCGCTAAAGGGTGGTTCTACTGTATAATAATAAATTTATCACAGCATGAAAATATGTATAACATAATCACATACATATAAGGCGAGAATTTGAAAAATTAACAATTCAATTCCCTACAACAAAGATACAAACATTACACAGAATAATTGACATTTTTAATACTTTCTCGATATGGAGAAATAGCTAAACACACATAATATTTTAGGAGATAAGAAAAGACATTTTGTTACATTTTGTGTTTTCTATTTTTTAAAATGGATTCATTTTTTTATTGTTCTGAAAATAAAATATTCATTTAATCTCACAGAATAAATTAAGAGGCCATATTCCAGGGGGACCAGTTTGAAAATTAAAATCATTGCGTTATTTCTTAGTGGAGATTAAATAGAAAATTAATTTTACGATGAAAGAATATTCAAAAAGAGTGAATGGCTGTTTAAATTAAGAATATACATTGTAACATGTTACAATAATTTTGGAAAACAGAAGATGAAAAGGAAAAAGTTTATTCTATTATTATAACCTTAAAATATGAGCTTTCATATTTCTCAGTTCTTCTACACATGTAACTAAAATCAACACTACAATTAATTTGCATATATTATTCACTTGAAACATTTTTAATATAAATGGTCTTGTTCCTGTTTCAAAATAACTTTATTAGGTGCAGCTCAAAAAGAGCAACCTAGCTTATGTTATTTACACAATGAATGAATGAATTGGGGGTTGATGGAAGGATGGTCTAAACCGCTGGTTTTCGACTGCTACGACCCGGGTTCAATTCCCGCATTGGGCACTTTTTTCTGATAAAAAAAAATCCTCAATGGCCCCCGATTCTTGCAAAAGTCCAACCCCACCAGCGAGTGCAAGTAACTAAACGTGGCTCTGGCATATTTGTAAGTGCAAAGTCGAACTGCTTTTCACATCTGTAGATATGTGGTGTACTTACAGTAAAAGCAGTCGCCTACTTCTACCCACCATGATTATAATGGCCTGCACCACGTGTACTAGAGATAAGCAAAAAACACAATGAAGAATATGTACAGGTTCTTGACATATTCGCATACACCCACACACACAAACCTTTATTAGGGACTTGCCCCATACAGATTCTCCCAATTGGGTAAGGTAATAATCATCTTGTGTTATTTATATAGAAATTGAACTGGATTTACTCTTTGTCTCGAAGTCAAACAATTGTTGACTGGTCCTCACATAAAGATGATCTAAAAAATTATAGTAAGCTATTACCTAAGTTTGTTTGCTGATATTTTTGAAAGCAATACGTAGGGTGAAGTGTTGGTACATTTAATTTGTTGATATAGGGCCTTCCTTTCTTCATCAAGGGCTGTACAATTAAGCAGGTAATGGGGGAGTTCAGTAATTTCCTTCTCACACAGTGTACATATTAGGCTTTTGGCCTCAAACGTTAGAACATGTTTTTTTAAAGACTTGACATATTAAAACAAAGTGCCCAATGCGGGATTCGAACCCAGTTCAGGGCTGTTTGAAACCAACGGTTTATAACACCGACCACCGAGTTTTCTATTCTTATATTCTTGTCATATTTCGCGTTTAGATATATTCAAATAATATTTTTTCTATATAAATCGTATTTTATTTTAATAAAATCAATAAAGCATCCAGGGCTAAGTTTCTTGTATAAATATTATTTCTCTAGCTTTCAGGCTAACATGTCCTTTAACAGGAGCAACTAGGAGTATAACTTCTAGCTAACTATACACAGTTTATAGGAGCAATATATTCTTCTCTATCTTTCTATCTGACTATACACAGTGTATAGTTAGCTAAATATTATACTCCTAGTTGCTCCTGTTTAAGGGAATGTTAGCCCGAAAGCTAGAGAAATAGAATTATACAAGAAAATAAACCCTGGATTCTTTTTTTAATTTTATTAAATTATAATTTAATTTACCACAGGTCTACAAAAAACACTTTTTTTTTTGCCGGAGAAAACCTGATGTTGATTCTAATGTAACTTTTCATGCTGAATTCAAAAATGAAATCAGAAGTTTTCCATCGCCCATAGTTCTTGCAGGATAACCATTTTTTATATAAATTGGTATATACAGTAATAATGCAGAAAATGTTAAGTAAGCATTTTTAAGTAAACATCATTACATTAGCTAGCGCTTTATTTTTGACAAGAAGAGTTAATATGTGGAGCCAAAATCTTTATTTTATTTGTTATTAATTAAATTTTGCTCTTCAAGAATCATAAATATTAATTTAATTAACAAATTATTGAATTTTTTATTAGATATGTTTATTTTATAATGCAATCAGTTTTGCTTTCAACTCAAAAATAACGACAAGCTCTGGAATGCTATTTGCTGAATAACAGTTTTAATATATATATTTAAATTTAACCTAACACGATTTGTGTTTAATAGATTTGCATCAGAAGCGATAGGTAAATTTGAAGTGATCAGTTTATTCCTTTCTATCGATTTGCTTTTATAAATCGTGTGCACTAGACTGTGTCAGTATGCCGAGGCGTTGCATTAATATTCCTGATATTTTTTGTTACAGCTGTGGGGAATTAACTTTCAAAGTTCAAAGGCGAAACTTTACACCGCTCATCAAAAAGTGCTATCAACTTTATTTTGGCTGTAAAGTCGGTGACCAAGTTAAGACTTGGGTTCCTCATCATTGTTGTGGAATTTGTGCTCGAAGTCTTATAGGGTGGATTAAAGGTGAACGTCATATGCCTTTTGCGGTTCCAATGATATGGAGGGAACCTAAAGACCATTCTTCAGACTGTTATTTTTGTTTGACGAGGACTACAGGTATTACATCCAAATCAAGACATACAGTTGAATATCCAGATTTGCCTTCTGCTATGAGACCGGCTCCTCATAGTGATATTTTACCTGTGCCACAGCCTCCTGAAAATGTAATATTTAGTGAGGATGATTTAGATAGACGAGAGCAACAGTCGGATGACACAAATTTTGAAGCAGGTGCTTCATCTGAACCTCATTTGTTAACCCAAGGAGATTTGAACGACCTCGTACGTGATTTAGATTTATCCGAAAAACAGTAAACTTTTAGGCTATAGGTTAAAAGGCTGGAATCTGCTGCATAAAGAAACAAAAGTATGCCTTTTTCGCAAGCGTCAAGATGAATTTCAAGACTTATTTTCACAAGAGAATGATTCAGTATATTGCAATGATGTTGTTAGTCTAATGGAAGTGCTTGGTCATGACCATGATACAGAAGAGTGGCGTTTATTCGTTGATTCTTCAAAAAATAGTTTGAAAGCTGTTCTCCTTCACAACGGAAATAAGTTCCCATCAGTGCCAATAGCACATGCATCCAACATGAAAGAGACTTACGAAAACATAAAACTGCTTTTGAAAAAGAAAGAATATGAAAGATACGGTTGGAAAATATGCAGCGATTTGAAAGTCATTGCTCTCTTGCGTGGATTACAGCTTGGATATACAAAATTTTGTTGTTTTCTGTGTGAGTGGGATAGCAGAGATAGGGAAAGGCATAACATTAAAAAAAGCTGGCCAAACCGTGAATTCTTTACTCCAGGACATAAAAATATTGTAAATCCTCACCTGATCGATTCAGAAAATATTTAATTACCACCATTACATATTAAACTGGGATTAATGAAGAACTTTGTCAAGGCAATGGATCGAAATGCCAGTGGATTTGCCTACCTAAAATAAAAATGTTCTAGCATAAGTGATGCGAAAATTGGTCGTTGGACCTCAGTTTCGAGAATTGCTGCAGGATAGAAATTTTCAAAATAGTTTGAATGAAGTTGAAGCAGCAGCATGGAATTCCTTTAGAAACGTTTGCAAGAACTTCTTAGGAAGTGTCAAGGTTGAAAATTACCGAGACATAGTTAATGATCTGTTGCTTTCCTACAAGGCACTGAGATGTAACATGTCTCTTAAGATCTATTTCTTGCATTCACATCTGGATTTCCTTCCAGACAATCTTGGTGCAGTTAGCGATGAGCATGGTGAGAGGTTTCATCAAGATATATCAAGCATGGAGAAGCGGTACCAAAGTAAATGGAGTCCCGGTATGCTTGCTGACTACTGCTGGACACTCAAGAAAGATGTACCACAAGCAAAGTATAGAAGAAAATCCACTGTCACTACCTTTCAACAAAAACATATATTTCGTTCCTATAGGTCTATATATTAAAAGCATTTCCAAATTTCAAGTAGGTGTATCTCAAAATTCTTGCGTGATAGAAAAAACTAATGGTATATTTGGAATCAGCACAAAGAGTTAAATTTTGATAAGATGCTGTTTCTTTTGGGACAAAGAATTTTTTTTTTTGATAAACCAGTGTAATGTAATAAGGTTTATGCAAAAATGCTTACGTAATATTTATTTGCATTATTTTACTGTATTTATCCCAATACAAAAAAAAGCACCAAGCAAAAACCATGGGTGATGGAAAATTTCTGATTAGCATTTTGAGTTTGGCATGAAAATTTACACTAGAAACACCATCAGGTTCTCTTTGGCAAAAATGTTGTTGACCAGTATTATTTATTCAGAACCTATTAATCTTATAAATATAAGTCAGTGGGTAAACGTTTATTAGATATCGTCTTGTAATGTTTCTTAGAGTTCCAACTCTAGAATAACAAATTCGAAAGCTCATGTTAACCCTATCGTTATAAGAAACTAGCAGGGTGACCTGGGGTACGCCCGGGATTTACCCGAGTGCTTATCTGCCCAAGTGAATATATATTTGGTTAGAGCATTCCTCGGGCATTGCTCATCGAGCGAGCGTCTATAAATATTTCGATTTAATTTTTCAAACGACCTTTTTGAAAAGGGTTTTTAACTATATATATTTTTGAAACATGGAAATTATAATACTTTAAATAAATAAAAATAGGGTGAACACAAATCAAACATACCAAATATTTCGAATTAGAGCAGTTATTTTAAACGGCGAATTATATCAGTAATATCTAAAAATGAAAATATATAAATCTTCAAATCGAGCGAGCGTCTATAAATATTTAGATTTAGATCAAGTATTCTAAACGTATGTGTTATTAAGCGAAATATTATTAATAAAATATTGAGAAGATTTAGATTTTAAACGTATTTATAACCTTTTAGTACTCGATAGAGGGCGCTGTTCGTGAGCTAAGTAGAATAATTTGAATTTATAGTTTTAATAAATGATTTATATATTTTTTAAAATAGCCTATCGTCTTCCCCGTTTTTTTACTTATGTATGGAAATTTAGGTACTGTAAAAAAAAACTTTGCTTCAATAATATTTAAAAAAAAACACCCAGGCTAAGTTTCGAACCAAGGTTGTGGAAATACGAAGCCGTACACCTAACCATTAAGCTACGCTTTGCATCATAAATATGCGCATGTAAAGCTATTTCAGGCCTTACATATTTCTAACGACCTTTTTGAAATAGGTTTTTGAAACATGGAAATTATAATACTTCAAATAAATAGAAATAGGGCGAACACAAATAAAACATACCAAATATTTCGAATTAGAGCAGTTATTTTAAACGGCGAATTAGATCAGTTATATCTAAAAATGAAAATATATAAATCTTCAAATCGAGCGAGCGTCTATAAATATTTAGATTTAGATCAAGTATTCTAAACGTATGTGTTATTAAGCGAACTATTATTAATAAAATATTGAGAAGATTTAGATTTTAAACGTATTTATAACCTTTTAGTACTTGATAGAGGGCGCTGTTCGTGAGCTAAGTAGAATAATTTGAATATATAGTTTTAATAATTGATTTATATATTTTTTAAAATAGCCTATCGTCATCCCCGTTATTTTTTACCTATGTATGGAAATTTTGGTTTGAATTGGTGAACTACTGCGAATTTGTATACCGGACATACAAACCAACAAGCAGACATACAAACATTCATTTTTATATATATAGAAATACATATTTATTTATCGTTCTTTTGCTTTCTGTTCTAAAAATAATAAAGGGATTATTATTTAGTAGATATATGTTACAATGTTTGCACATTGAATTTACATTAGGAGTGTACACTCATAAGCAAAACTTAAGGAATACAAAGTCATTAATTTCGTCGGTCGTCTGTTTTTTTTTTTTTGTTTTTTTCAAGGAGACAGAGGCAATTTTGTTTAAATTTGTTTATCTCGTGTGTCTTCAATAAATGCTACTGTGTATCTTTCAGAGATATTGTCTGAATCCCGAATATATATACTAAAAGGTACACTTCTTTAAGTTTATTCCATGGGTGTAAATGTTTTAAAACTAGCCATAGAAAAAAAGCTCTGAGAGGACAAGAATACTGTCAGCCACCAACCTACAATACCGTCAAAAGATTAGCCTTAAAAAAGGAAGCCTTGAGAGGACAGGAATACAGCCAGCCACCAACCTACAATACCATCAAAGACTAGCCATAGAAAGGAAGCTCTGAGAGGACAGGAATACTGACAGCCACCAACCTACAATTCGATCAAAAGACCAGCCATAGAAAGGAAGCTCTGAGAGGACAGAATTACTGCCAGCCACCAACCTACAATACCATCAAAAGGCTAGCCATAGAAAGGAACCTCTGAGAGGACAGGAATACTGCCAGCCACCAACCTACGATACCATCAAAATACTAGCCATTGAAAGGAAGCTCTGAGAGGACAGGAATACTGCCAGCCACCAACCTACAATATCATCAAAAGACTAGCCATAGAAAGGAAGCTCTGAAGGAACAGGAATACTGCCAGCCACCAACCTACAATACCATCAAAAGGCTAGCCATAGAAAGGAACCTCTGAGAGGACAGGAATACTGCCAGCCACCAACCTGCGATACCATCAAAAGACTAGCCATAGAAAGGAAGCTCTGAGAGGACAGGAATATTGCCAAACACCAACCTACAATACTGCAATATATTCTAGCCAGACGACTTGAAAATACTATTTATTTTCAATGCAAAGAACAAACATAGCTAACACGATTCAACACTAAAATACCACGAACGTCTATATACACAAACACTATATATACATATACTCACAATTATCATCATTAATTCTGTGCAAAACATTGAATAAAAACAAATATTAAACTAATTAGCTAATATATTACACCATCTTCCCCCTACATGCTTTGATATCGTACAGGAGGTCTCCGATCCTTTGGAGGGTTTCTTCTTGGCAGTGGCCTTTCCTCCATTCCGGCTTCTCTGTCTGAGGGACACGCAGATTCCCATGGATTTCTTTCAATCTCCACACCTAGGTCCCCGGATACTGGATCCGGCGGCTGTCCAGCTGTTTCCGACGAAAACGATTATCTGTCCCTCCGGCTGTTCATACTCTCAGGAGCCATCCATATTGGGTCCTCTTCCTCCTTTCTTTCCTTTTTGGCCTCTTCTTCACTTTCACCATTCCTCCATCTTTTCCTTATCTGATCTCGGTGGTAGGTCATCACCTGTCCATTTATCAAAACTATATAGACTCGGGACCCCTTTCTGCCCACTATTCTTCCTGGGATCCATCCGACACCTCTAAAATTCTTACACCACACCTGGTCGTTCACCTCGAACTCCTCTTGGCCTTTTTCTCGGTCATACCTCATCTGCCTGGCCTGTCGTTCCCTCACCCTATTGTCCAGACTCGAGTGTATTTATGTCAGTCTGGTCCGAAGAGACCGCCCCATAAACAGCCCTGACGGAGTCTTCCCAGTTGTCTCATGCGGCGTGCATCGATACGTGAGGAGAATTCTTGACAGTGTATCTTGAATGGTATCTTCCCACTTCCTTTTATTTTTCTCCAAGGCCATCTTTATCAATTGAACCGCTCTTTCCGCCAAACCATTACTTTGTGGATGGTACGCTGGAATCAGAGTTTGCTTGACTCCATTACTTTCGGAAAAACTATTCATCTCTACCCCTGTAAACTGTGGGCCATTATCCAACACCACTTCCTCCGGTAACCCATACGCTGAAAACAATCTTCTTAACTGTTCAATCGTCTTTCTTGCGGTGATCTCTCTCATCGGGACCGCCTCGACCCATTTTGAGTGGCTATCCACCACGATTAACAAATTCACTCCATCTTTAAATGCAAAATCCATATGGATCCGTTTCAGGGACTGGTTGCCCACACCCACGGTCTCCAGTTCACTTTACTTGGGCCGGTCTGAGTTTGTTGGCAATTTTTACACCCATTTACCATACATTCAATCTGGTTGTTAAGAATCGGCCACTAAAAATGCGACCTAGCAACCGCCTTCATTTTGCTCATCCCCGAATGGGTCTCGTGTAGGCAACTCAACATTTTTCCTAAGAGAAGACGGGATGATCACTCGCATTCCCCACACACACAATAAGCATTCCCCGTTCATAGTTAACTCCAACTTTCTCTGAAAGTATGGCCTGAGGTGTTCCCCCACTCTCTCAGGCCAGCCTTGCTCCGTATAGAGCTTCACAACTGACAATAATTCATCTTTTTTAGTTTCCACGCCTATTTCTTCTGCTGTAACTGGCAAATCTTCCACGTATGATAATATGAACGTTTGATTCAAAACCGGTTTTTCGTCACTCTCTATTGGCAACCGTGAGAGGAGGTCTGCATTTCCATGATCTTGAGTTCTTCGGAACTTAATTTCATATGTATAAGCCGCCAAAGTCAGTCCTCATCTCTGCAATCTTGACGTAGACAAAGTGGGAAACCCTGCTCTCGGGCCCAAAATAGACACCAAGGGTTTATGATCTGTAATCAGGGTAAATCGTCTTCCATAGAAGAACTGGTGAAACTTGGTCACACCATATATTATTGCGAGAGCTTCTCTTTCTATTTGTGAATAATTACGTTCAGCCCCGGAAAGTGTTCGTGAGGCAAACATCATTGGTTTCACTTGGCCCTCGATAACATGGAACAGCACCGCCCCCACTCCAATCTGAGATGCGTCCGTGGCCAAAGATAAAGGCAACGTGGCATCATATGGCACCAACACTTTCTCTCTCTCTCGGAGGTAATTCTTTTTTTACACTCCGAATTCGCCTCCTCACACTCCTTTGTCCACTTCCAACAACTATTCTTTTTCAGCAGATTGTGAAGTGGCTCCAACAGCTCAGGCAAATTCGGAATAAACTTTCCATAATAGTTCACCAGTCCCAGAAAAGATCTCAACTCCGAGACATTTGTCGGGCTTTTGGCTTTCTTGTATTCCTTGAATTTTGTCATCCAAAGGCCGAATATCATCTTATTTGATGAGATGTCCCAAATACTCTATTTCTCTTCGCAGAAATTCACATTTTCCATTTTCAATTTTATGTTGTGCTTCTGCAACCGAACAAAAATAGTTTTTAATACCGCTATATGTTCCTACACTGTACACATCGTCAATGTAACAAATAACCCCATTAATTTCCGCCAATATTCTATCCATAACCGACTGAAAAAAACTAGGGGCATTTGCCAATCCAAAAGGCATTCTTTTAAACCTAAAAAGTCCCTTATGCGTATTAATAGTCAGGAGTGGCTGGGTGCTAGGGTCTACCTCCAATTGAAGGTATGCATTGCTCAAATCTAGTTTAGAGAAATACTTCCCTCTGGCCAAGACGAAAAATAGGTCCTGCTGGGTAGGTAGTGGATAGGCCGCAGTATCCAAGAACCTATTAAAATATACTTTGAAATCACATCATATCCTAAACTCTTTATTCTTCTCGGGCACAACCAACACTGGAGTTGCCCACTTGCTGCTTGGTACTTGATACAAGTAGCCCTTCTCCGCCATTCTTTCTAGTACCTCGTTTACTGCCGTTCTAATCGCAAAGGGCACTGGTCGGGCCTTATGAAATATGGGGTTTACATCCTGAATATTCACTGCAAATGTGAATCCCTTTATTGGATCTGTTGTCTCCCCGAACACAAGCTTGTGTCCTCTCAATAATTCCGCCACGTGTCCTCCAAAGGCATCTATCTGATTTACAAATTAATTTCCAATTTTCAACACATTGATCCATTCTCTCCCCAACAAGGCCTTCCTTTCTCCTCTCACCACGAAAGCTCTAAGCCTAGCGATTGTTCCCCGAAAATCGACCTTAACATCTATTTCACCCAAATTCGGTACCACAGTTCCGTCATAGGTCTTAACAATTATTCCCGCATCTTTTACCTGCACGTCTGGGAGGTATCTCTTGAAATCCTTCTCCGATATTAAAGTCAGACAGCTACCCGTATCGATTTCAAAAGTCATCCAAGTATCCTCTACTCTCACCTTAATAACATAGGGAGGGTCATTCGTAGCATACTTGACTCTATAATCATACGTCTTCATGAAGACCATTCTTTGAACGGATTCTTCCTCCTCCTTCTCTTGATCCTTGATCCGATGAATTTTTCTCTGGTTCAGAAACCGGCTCACCTGTCTTTCGCTTGTATATTCCTCACGGCTCCTGCAGATGGTTGCAATGTGGCCTCTTTTCCCGCATCTAAAACAGGCCGCCTCTCTAAATCTGCATAAGTCTTTATGTAACCTCCCGCAATGTTTGCACTTTCTCCTTTGCTCTCTATCATATCTATCCCCGACTTCTGCGCGTATTTTGTCCACGCTATCTGCAGGCTCATTGAAATGGAATATTTTGATATTTTTCTCTGCTGCCTCCATCGACAACGCAATTTCAATTACTCTTGCCAACGGCACATCTCCTTCAGACAAGATCCTCCTCTGAATTTTAGCATTTCACAGTCCGCACACTAATTTGTCTCTTAAAGATTCCTTCAAAAATTCGCCAAATCCACAAGTTGAGGCTAGCCATTTAATTTCCACCAGATATTCTGAAACACTTTCCGTTTCCTTTTGTATTCTTCCAAAAAACATAATTCTCTCCACGATTATAGATCGCTTTGGGGAAAAATATTCAACAAGTTTCTCTATCAATTCTTCATACTTATACTTTTTATGTAACTTCGGACTACATAAATTTTTCAATGTATCATTCGCCTTCCCGCCAATTAGCGTCAACAAATAGGCTCTTTTCTGTTGCGTTTTGCCCGTTGATTTGTCAATAATCCACTCTGAGTCGTCGGAGCTTCCAAAGTACCGGTTTTATTTATATCCAGTCCCGGAACACAAGTAGAACATCTCCCGCCGCGAAGCGCGAGGTGGCGTGAGGATTCTTGCCCAACTCTCAACATCTCCCCCAAAAGGTTTAGAGGAGGTTAGCGCTGGACACGCTTGTATCTTCTCCCATTCCGCGACACTTTCCCAGGTAAGGGAGACAGCTGCTTCATCTCTGGAGCGATTTCTGTCTGCTGTTGTAGCTCCTCTGCAGGCAGTTCATTTCCCGGAGTTTCCTCCATTTCAGCGGGGAGTTCACTGTCAGGAGATGTCCCACTGGGGTCGACCTGCCGTTGGGAAGAAGCCAGAAGAAGAGAGCCCCGCCCGTAGGTCCCCACAGGAGTTTACACGATGTATGAGCGGGGCGCCGAAGCCCCCTCGACGACACCCCCCCACGCTCGAAGATCCCTCACCCAAACCTTCTCTCCTACAATTAGCTCCGCCCCTTTCGTGGCCGCATGGCGTCTGTCAAAAGCCGTCCCCTGCGCCATCCTCCGCTGCTCCTCTTCCCCCCTGAACCTGGACCGATCCACCATTTTAGGGGCCCGTGATGATGAAGTGCAGGGAACCATAGGGCGAATTTTCCGTCCAAATAAAAGTTCTGCAGGGGAGAGTCCGTTTGCCAGGGGTGTTGCCCGATACTCCATGAGTGCCAGGACCGGATCTACATTCTTTTTCATCAGGTTTTTCACAATTTTGACAGCAGCCTCTGCTTGACCATTTGATTGCGGATGCTTTGGGCTGGAAGTGATGTGTCGAAACCCAACTTCAGAGGCAAACCTAGTAAAAGCTGAAGTTGTTGATGGGCGAAATTGTGGTCCGTTATCACTGATTACAATATCAGGGATGCCATGACGAGCAAAGATGGCTTTGCAGTGATCTACCACAGCTTCCGACGAAAGTTTAGCAAGTCGTACGACCTCGATAAAACGAGAAAAATAGTCTACGACGACTAAAACTCTCTTCCTTCGTAATGGAAGAGATCCATCCCGACTTTTTGCCACGGTCGTTCCGGAAAGTCGTTGGGGATGAGTGGTTCGTGCTTTAGGGGTTGACTCTCGATGCATTTCTCACAGGTCTTCACCACATCCTGGATTTCCCGACCCATTCCTGGCCACCAAACATGATCCTTTGCTCTTGCTCAACATTTTGTTATTCCTTGATGACCTGCGTGGATGCGGTTCAAAACATCTTTTCGCTTGTTATAGGGGATGATCACTCGCAGTCCTCTCATTAGTAAGCCGTACTCTTCCCCTATCTCGTCGCGAACATCGTAGAACGAGTGTTCTAAGGGAGAGAGCTGACATTTGGCGGGTCAATCGTTTTTGGAATAAAATGCCACATTTTGAAGGGTATGCTCCAGCTTCTGGTTGAGGGCTATTTTGGCAAGACTGTCGTGGATTGATGCAGGACGATGCTACGCACAAAATGTTCAACTTCTTCCTGGAGCTCTTCATCTTCGGGAAGATGACCTGGAAGTGGTTGTCTTGATAGGGCATCAGCGGTGATTAGGTCTTTCCCTGGTGTATGAAAGATATGAAACGAGAACTGTAGCATCCTCATACGGTACCGTTGAAGCCTTGGCGTTAGATCGTTCAGATCTTTAGTGGTGAAGATGGGGACTAAGAGTTTGTGATCTGTTTCGATGAGGAAGGTTTTTCCCACCACAAAGTCCTTGAAGCGCTCACACGCCCATTTGATTGCAAGGGCTTCCTTCTCTATTTGAGCGTATCCCTGCTCCGTCTTCGTCAACGTCCGTGATGCAAAGGCCACTGGGCGCCATTCGTTGGCTTCATGCTCTTGCTTGAGGACAGCTCCCAGGCCATACGATGATGCATCGGCTGAGACCATGGTCTTCTTAGAGATGTCAAAGCTTGCCAGAACTCGGTCACTGGCCAGAAGGTCTTTGACTTTCTCGAACGCTTTTTCTGCGGTGAGCCCCAGATGAAACTCGCATCTTTATTTCTTAGGTCGTTTAGTGGCTTTGTGATTTCCGCTAGATTTGGAACAAAGCGGCCTAGGAAATTGACCATGCCCATAAAACGTTGCACCCCGTGCAAGTCGGCTGGCGGTTTCATCTCGGCGATGGCTTTGACTTTCTTTTCGTCCGCCTTGATACCGTGTTCGTCGATGTAATGTCCCAAAAATGTGACGTTGCTTACACCGAACTGGCACTTTTCTTTGTTAAGAGTAATCCCTGAGTTCATCAGGCGTCTCAAAACTTCGCGTAGTGTCTCGTCATGCACTTCCTTTCTCTTTGCGAAAATGAGGATGTCATCCATGTGACAGATTACCCCATTGATTCCGCGTAGGATAGCAGACATACGTTTCTGGAAGTGTTTTGGAGCGCTGGAAATCCCAAAGGGAAGCATTTTGAATTTATATCTGCCAAAGGGCGTAGATGAAATTTGTCAGCGTTTGGCTTTCTTCAGAGAGTTAATCTGCCAAAATCCGCTGTTAGCATCCAGCTTGGAAAAGATTTTGGCCCCGTTGAGTTGAGCTAGTTCATGTCCAAGGACAGGAAGTGGGTGAAGCTCACGTTCCACACTCAGGTTAAGCCGGGACAAGTCTACACAGATCCTGATTTTCCCGTTTGGCTTTCCAGCTAGGACGATCGGTGCGCACCACTCCGTTGGCTCATCAACTGGTTCGATGACTTCTTGAGCCACCATGGCATCCAGTTGCTCTTTTAACTTCGGCATGAGCGGAAGAGGCACTCGTCTTGGGACTGGTATGGAGAAGGGCTTGGCACCTTCCTTCAGCTTGATGTGATAGGGCTGTTCAAGAAGCCCCAGTCCTTCAAATAGCTTAGGGAACTCTCGTTCAGGATTAACATCCGTTGTTCCGTTGATGACAAGATCAATTCGTCTGACGAGTTGGAGGTCTTCACAGGCCCCGACACCCAGCAGAGGTTGCTCCAAATGGTGGACCACGTACACGGTTTCCGTCACTTCACGTGTGTTAGCTCGGAGCTTCGCCACGAAGGTCCCAGCATTCTCCAATCTTTGGTTCGCGGCCGCCATCAGTTGGCCGTCGGTAGGCGTCAGTTGGACGTTGCTGAAATACCGCTTGTACAGGGAAATTGGTATCAGTGTCACATCCGAGCCCGAATCCAACTTGAAGTGGATTGCAGTGCCGTTGACTCTTACTGTTGACTTCCACATGCTCTTTCTGCTTCTCAGCGTAGGCTCGCGGACAGCATATACAAATGAGGCCTTCTCCCGCGCTGGGGTTTTCTCCGAGGATATGGCGTTCACCTCATTGTTTTTTCTTCGACAGAGATTAGTGGAATGGCCCTTTTTCGCGCACTTTCCACAGACCTTGTCCTTAGCTGGGCACTTATCTTTGTAACGATAATGATGTTTGGTAGTCCCACAGTTAAAGCATGTTGGGAATTTTTTTCCTTCGTCTGTTTCCTTGGCACTGTCTGTTTGTCTAGACGTTAATCGCCATAAAAAGGGAGCTCTGAGAGGACAGGAATACTGCCAGCCACCAACCTACAATACCATCAAAAGACTAGCCATAAAAAGGGAGCTCTGAGAGGACAGGAATACTGCCAGCCACCAACCTACAATACCATCAAAAGACTAGCCATAAAAAGGGAGCTCTGAGAGGACAGGAATACTGCCAGCCACCAACCTACAATACCATCAAAAGACTAGCCATAGAAAGGAAGCTCAGAAGGGACAGGAATACTGCCAGCCACCAACCTACAATACCATCAAAAGGCTAGCCATAGAAAGGAACCTCTGAGAGGACAGGAATACTGCCAGCCACCAACCTACGATACCATCAGAAGACTAGCCATAGAAAGGAAGCTCTGAGAGGACAGGAATACTGCCAAACACCAACCTACAATACCATCAAAAGATTAGTCATAGAAAGGAAGCTCTGAGAGGACAGGAATACTACCAGCCACCAATCTACAATACCACAAAAGACTAGCCATAGAAAGGAAGCTCTGAGAGGACAGGAATACTGCCAGCCACCAACCTACAATACCATCAAAAGAGTAGCCATAGAAAGAAAGCATTCATATGTCAGAAATACTGCCAGCTACCAATATAAGTTGAGATATATATAGATAAACTAAAGTTTAGTTTTAGTGACTAAACGAATGACCCGGCTTCGTCCGAGAATTCCCCCGAGTGCAATTTCTTTTATACTGAAAGTACATCAATAATTAAATAGTAGAAGTGCTATAGAATAGCAATACAGAAGTAACACATAAACCACAGGTAAAAAGTGTGTGTGATGGCAAAAATTGTTTTATATTATTATTTAGGTATTTGATTTAATTATTTTTTGCAATCCATTTAGTTTTTTACACCTAGTAAAAATATTTTTACAAATAAAAAACAAATAGCCAAAAATACTAATCAAAATGTAACCGAAAATTTTCCTCAGGTTTATAAAGAGCGACATGCAAAATTTGATACCAATTGGTTCAGTAGTTTTTGAGTTGTTAGCGAAACAGACATTGACTTTATAAGAAGATATAAGGAAGGGCGCTTTTCTTTGTACATTAATAACAATCTACCTCATTTTTTACAATTTCTATATCTATAAATATATAAATGAATGTTTGTATGTTTGTTTGTTGGTTTGTATGCCCGGTATACAAATTCGCAGTAGTTCACTAATTCAAACCAAAATTTCCATACATAGGTAAAAAATAACGGGGATGACGAATGGCTATTTTAAAAATATATATATAAATCAATTATTAAAACTATATATTCAAATTATTCAACTTAGCTCACGAGCAGCGCCCTCTAGAACGCTGAGGCGACCTGCCGGCAGCCAACGGGCGCGCGCCGCCGGCAGGTCGCCTTAGCGTTCTAGACGAGAAGCTTTTTCTTAATTACAATGCAAGTCCTTAACTATATTTACATGTTTTCTAATTTATAACTATTTCACATATTTACATATAAATTTTCATTTTTTGCTATAACTGATCTAATTCGCCGTTTAAAATAACTGCTCTTGCTATATTTGCTATGTTTTATTTTGCTATGTTTTATGTGTTTGAATAATACATTTAATCGTGTAAACCCGGGCGTTGCCCGGGTCATTCGTCTAGTACAATATAAATGACATTATAATATTATATATCATAGAAAGTATATATTTGAATATATGTTATATTTAATGTATAAGAAAGGAAAGGTTCAAAGAAATAATATTTGCAGCACAATCTCTCTCTTGAAGTAAATCTTATTTTAAAAGGTTCTAAAACGAATAAAAACTACAACACGAGAGCTGTCAAAAATACATGCTTTATAATTAGTACCATAAAAGTAGTATTTAGAGAGAAAAGCTATTTGAGCTGTCAGATGAATTTTCCAGAGTCCAAAAAAAAAGAAGACAGAAAAATATATTTTTAAAAAACCTTTTTCAAACTTGGAAAAGTTTATTTCAATAATTTAATCGGACGACGTTTTAAGCCTCTCTGGAGAGATATATCTAATAAAAAAACTTTCAAAATTTTTGCTAATTTTTTTTATATATGAAATATCTTATGAAACGTTTATAAATATTAGAGAAATAGGGGGGGTCGTTGGAAGGATGGTCTAAACCGTTGGTTTTCGACCGCTACGACCCGGGTTCAATTCCCGCATTGGGCACTTTTTTTTTCTGATTAAAAAAATGCTCCAATGGTCCCCGATTATTGCAAAAGTCCAACCCCACCAGCGAGTGCAAGTAACCAAACGGAGCTCTGGCACATTTGTAAGTGCAAAGTCAAACTGTTTTTCACATGTGTAGACACGTGGTGCACTTACAGTAAAAGCAGACGCCTACTTCTACCCACCATGATTATCATGACCTATACCAAGTGTACTAGGAATAAGCAGCAAAGAGAAATAGTTTTGAAGATAGATTTTTGTTGAAAGACAATTTGTATCGGCTAGGTGGGATTTAAAAAGTTGGTATAATTAACAATTAGACTATACTTAATGCATTGCTCTCTCTAAAAGTAGAAAGATGATTTTCCTATACCAAAAGAGCACTTCTCCCTTTAATATTACCTTTCAACGATGTATTTACAACAACTATCTTTAACGTAAAGATAGAGGCTACCTAGCCGGCATTCATAGATCTTAAAATTAAAGATACTTCGGTCAGTAAATCTTTTTATTATCTCGACGTTTTGACAAAAATATTTTGTCGTCGTCAGGAGCAAACAAAAATTAAAACATTTGGCAAGGCGTTGAAAATTATTTTATATTATACAAATTTTGTTTGCTCCTGAAGAGGACAAAATATTTTTGTCGAAATTTCGAGATAATAAAAAGATTTACTGACCGAAGTATTTTTAATTTTAAGAATTATCTTCAATACACGTGGTACAGGACATGATAATCATGGTTCATAGTAGTTAGCGACTGTTTCTACTGTAAGTACACCATACCGAGTACACCATATCTACAAATTTAGAAATCTTGAATTTAGAAAACAATCTTGTTCCCCGAAGAAGTTTGGCGAATTGCCTTACGGAATATTAGAAAATAAAACTTTATGATCCAAATAAGCATTTTTAAAAATTTTAATACAGTCGAACTTGGATAATTCGAACCCCAAGGGACCATAAAAAAATTCGAATTATCCAAAAATTCGAATTAAAGATGTTTTGAATAAAGGCTTAAGGCTTCTAGGGACCAAGATAAATATTCGAATTAAAGAGGTTTTCGAATTGAAGAAGTTCGAATTATCCAAGTTCTACTGTATATGGATTTCTCTATTTTCAAACATATACATATATGTGCAATATATGTATGTAAGAATGAAAAGGGTCTTAGCTCTACTCGCTACAAATTTAGAAAGCTGCTAGACTTTTATATTTACAAATGTGCTATATCCACATTGCTCTCGCTGGTGGGTTGTGATTTTTGCAATAATTGGGAGTTAAATAAGACAACAGGTTTCTATAGATGTGTTTCTTTTCATTTTTAATGCAACCTCAAGCTTTCGGGCTTTACAGCCCTTCTACAGAAGTATTAAATTGAACAATAATTAAACGCTGATACAGTTTGCATCTAACGGCGTGTTATTCTTTATTTTTGTGCTCCTGTAGAAGATTTGTAATTCCCGAAAGCTTGAAATTACAATA